>JAQFXT010000081.1:0-96170 GCA_034683725.1 Strigamia crassipes
TTTTGTGTTTGGGCATTCCCAAACAACCCTAAAACGAGGCCAAAACGAAACGAATAGGAAACGCCTAAAACGACTAATACGGCGTTTTGGAATGTAGCTAGTAATCTAATGTTAAAATTTGCATTCTGACAAGAATGCAAAGTTAAATGCTAACACGGAGCCTATTTTCTCCTGCCAACAGTTGACTAGGCAATGAAAAGCAATAAACAGGCTGCCATGTTGAATTAGAAACAAATGCAACCGACATTGCTCGTGCGGTTAAATACAAAGCAGTTGAAAGGAAAAGACTCGTTGTCAGGTATATTTGGATGTCCAAAGGGGCATAGAACACCTCAGTGGCGCCCAAATGATCTAGGAGCTCTGTGAATAAGATAGCTAGGAAAGTTAGCGGAAAGTGCAATCTCTCCAAGAACTAAGAGAGGAGAGGCACTGTGTTGTATTGGCGCCACTATAAATATTGTACACAAGTACTTAGATAGAAACTGCATGCTTACCAAAGTGCAAAGTAGATGTCACCACAGAACTCCCATATTTTCCCCTGCCAACGGCTTACAAGGTAACCAAGTGAATAAACAGTCTCCCATCTTAGTTGAAGCCGATCAGCTATCGTTTTGTTTGGGATTCGCTTAGACGAAGCGAAAGTAGTAAGATGAAACCATTTGTCAGCTCTTTTATTTGTGCACAAAGCAGCTTATGCAATAATTACCCTGTACCAACTAAAAATTATTGCCTTTAAACAGTATGTAAGAAGTCACATATTACCACCATTAAGCCTAAGCGGCGATCAGGAAGGAACAAAAAAGAAAATCCCATTAAATAAAAATGCAACCTTTTAAATGCCCGATTAGTGGTCCCTAAACCCCAGGTGGATATTAAGGACAGAAAACTCGGAGGAATCACTAAACCAAAACAGCGACTATGACGATCTAGCACAATTTAAAGGATTTTGTGATGTAAATACAAAATGCGTGCGTTCAGTCCCGCCTTGTCAATTTACTATCCACACGCATGAAAATGTTAAGAAATTAAATACGGTAATAAAATACTCAACCGCAACGTTGTTTTATAAGACAATTTTTGTTTTGCTTGCAATGGATCAGAATTTCGTTCACAGCTTTTCACTTATTTACAGAATTTTATCTGTCCAGCCAGTTGAAGTTGTTTTTGGAAAGGCAAGACCTAGCACGACCATCCTCTGCAAACACCTGAACGACAAATGAGTTGTAAACAATTTATAGATTACCGTATTTGTAATAATTTTTTTGTAAAAAAGTATATACAATTGCAATTGTAAACTTGGAAAACTAATGAGTTTGTGTGTGTAAATTGAATAAGTTTTCACTCATTGAAAACTTGAAATTAGATAAGATTTCATCAACATCATTTCCTCTATATTTCCATCTGTTTGTGATTCAAATTTCAAAAACACTTGAGAATCTGGAATTAAATCTAAATTCAATACTGATTTCCATTACCAACAATCTTTGCAAGATATTTAGTTTCGTCACATTATCGCTGAATAATGTGAAAACAAGCTTTGCTTCAGCTTCTCAAATTGAGAAAAATTATAAAACTTTTAAACTCACTTACACTTCACTTACATTTAGATAAAAAAAATGTAGTTAAAAAATTTCCAACTAAAAATAATAATAATAAAAATCTTGCTAGACTAACTTGTTTTCCAATACTTCAAAAAAATTTAAAATTGTGTCTTCTTCGTATAACTTTATTAAAGAACGTAATCGATTCATTTTTGCTTCAATAATCAAACTGTAAAAGAAAAAAACCAAAAAAAATTCTTCTCCTTCATTACTCAATTTAAAATTTAAAAAGAAACCATCACTGAAAAAGAAATTGTTTTATCATTCTTATTTTTCTTCAGCACTAAGATCTCTAAATTGTAATGGTACAAGAAATTCAAATTTAAATTCTCCTGTCAAGACCTCTTCGATTGTTTTAATTGAAAAAAGGTTTATGCTTGTCATTTCACCACCTGTTTTTACTTTTCATTTTATAAACCATTTTCAAATTAATCCTGAATATTTTTAAATTGAAAATTAAAGACTAAAGCCTATTTTAATTAATCATCATGTATAAAATGCACGAGCACATCAGTGGGATTTTGTCGTATATATATATATATATGCCCTAATACCAAAAGAAAAAAGAGATGAGACGAGGGTTACTAACCCCGAATATGTCGCGTGACGTGAACGTCACGTACACGTTATTGGTACGATTACAATACGTCGTCCGACCAATGGGATCAGATGACGGTTTGATTGGGTAATTAGATATTCACTTTTGACCCATAGAAGTGTTTTTATTTATTTTTTCTCCAAAACTAATCGGAATTTCTTTTTGAAAATTCTTGTATTTTGTTTAAACATCATAACAAACAATAAAAATAAATAAAAATAAAATTTTTTCATAAAATTTCTTTGTTTACCGCTTACTCTTGACTTCAATCTCAATAATTTCTATCGTATTATTTCAACAAATAACAAATTGGTCAAATTCCAACATAATAATGAAATAATCAATCAGTAAAATCATTTTCATAAATTTAAAAAAAAATCTTTTTAGCTTGGGGTCAAAAATGACCCGGGTTGGGTGAGTAAGGTATTTTTTTTTTTAGGTTGGTACTGCGAGGGTTAAAAAGCATAAGATACTTATAATGAAAACTTTCTCTTTTATGTACTGACGAGCAGTCAACAGCTAATAAATTAAGTGCATATTAAAAACTGATTTTGGCTTTTAAAACCCGCAAATTAGATTCATGTCGGTAAATATACAACTAAGCTTTTCGACCTAACTGCTGGCCATCATCTGGCGGTATGATGATGATGACAACCAGTTAGGTCAAAAAGCTTAGTTGTCTATTTATTAAAATCTAATTTGCGAGTTTAAGAGCCAAAATATTTTTAATTTTTTAAAGTTGAACCAACCAATTTTAATTTAAGGTTTGAAAAAAAATGATGTTTGGATTTGAATTAAGGATAAACATTAAAAACCAAATTAATCGTAGACAAGAAAAAATCACTCGTAAATTCTTCAACTCTGCCTCCATTAATTAGTGTTTTCAAAATGTAAACATCTTATTTAATTCACATTTCTACATTAAAAGAAAAGAAAGTAAAAAAAAAAAAATCTAAATGAATTCAATCAAAATAAATTTCCAGTCAATCGAAAAAATAAATTTAAAAATAAAAACATTTTCCAATCAATATTGAGTCGAAAAATATATTTTTTTTCATTGTTTTTAAAGCCCCAAAATCTAAGATAACGCAAAATAAAAAAAATGCAATACAATGAGAAAACTCTTACAGCCAGGAAACGATGGAAACAAAAAAAGAAAAACCTCAACAAAAAAAATCTATTTTCCAAAAAAAGAGATCATGTAAAATAAGGATAAAAAGAGGTCAAGAATTCTAAGTAGAAAAAATAAAGTCGAGTAAATAATGCTACAGGAAGGGCTCAACTGTGATTCATTAACAATGCGACACTTGATAGAAAAAATTCAACTAAAAAACAAAAAAAGAACTGAAAGGTCTAAGTGTAGAATAAACGACCGATAAATAGCCAAAAATAAACCTAAAGTAGCAAAAAACATAAATTACCATAAATGTTAAAAGTTATATTTAAAAAAAAAAATTATTTTGAGTATGTGAAAATACTAAATAGCCTCGATATCGTGCATTCTGCACGGAGAGCTTTTAGTTAACACATATTTCAAACCATATGCTTTCACGCCCATAATTTTACAAAAGCATATCAACAAAGACAGCCATTTGCGACAGCTGGTAGACAAGAACTTCAGAAACAAATCCCCTTTACATAAAATGAACCCCTACCACCATCTACTATATGCGTATTATATGTAAAATTCCTTAATTTCTACTCTCAAGAAGTGGCAAAGGCAAATCTTCTTTGAATTTCAATTTGAGCCATTTTGTTTAGTTTATAACACTTTTTCTAAATCCATCGATAAAAATCTTTCTATTTTCGCACGTTCCACATATACTTAACAAATAATCCATGCAAGCATAAATAAAAAATATAGTAAAACAAAATTTCATTAGTTTTTAATTAGTTTGTGTGTATAAACATAGAATCACGTTCCCCAGTGGTAGATGTGTTTGTGGTGTGGGTAGGTGTGTGAGTATGTAGTGTCCAATTTTGCCATTGCCAATTTCATTACTAAAGTTACATAGCAATAGATTAGACAAACTGAGTCGTCGTTGTCGATTAACAACACCCAGTTAATTAAATTAGAATACAGTCGTAAATAACTGGGTGCGCTCAAGTTCTATGAATTAATTACTTTAGTAATAAGCCAACAGTTTAAGTATTCTACTCTATAATTAATTAAACTTTGCTTTTCAAGAAGCACGTCTTTGATACTTATTAGTTCGTAGAACTTGGATATTCCTAAGTTCCCACACATATTGAGGTCATAAAAAGAACCGACATACATTGCTTTACAAACTTTCAACAACCGTGAATAAATGTGTACATCTTCTGTTGATGTTGGCTCTGTCAGCAATGAGTCAGCAGCATGTGGTAGTTTTAGTCTTCTTTTTCCCAGTGCACCTTCCTGCTTCTACAACAATCTTGCCAAGTGTCGTTCAATACAATTATTAAAGCTCGAGTAGTTGGCACTGGTATGGAAAAAGCGTGCGGTTCATATTTTTGCAACAAAAAAAAAAGTTAATTATTAAAACTGAGACGAAAAATTAAATTTGAAAACAAAGTTAATTATAAAAAAAAAAAAAATGTAAACTTTCTTTTCTCTTTTTGTTTGCACTTAGTAATATTGTATACAGTATAAACAAAACAAAAGTCAATACAACAAAGCATTGGAATCACCGGAAGACACTGGGGTTTGGAGCTCGTTTCTAGAACTCAATCAAATAGTACAGCCGGATATTTGGATTTGGAGGTAAAAAAGAAATGTTACAAAAAAGTGAACATATGTGTCGTTGTATCGTCCAAAAAACCGTTGGTTTTCATATTGGCTGTAGAGAGTAAACAGGTGTGGACACCCAAATCACGTAATAATAAATGAAATGTACGTGGCAATTCAGAAATTGTTGTCGAAGAGGATGGAGGACTGTAGTTGCGAGTCCTCATCCACTGTAAGCACCATTTAGTAAGCAGCCTACTGAGCAACTGATCATGATTCACTCATTAGATATCACACTCCTACTTACATTTCACTTATCCTCTACCTACTTTAAGAGGTGGCGGCAGCTTACCTAACCAGCCTGCCTCATTTGAGTGAACACTCTGCCTGGTCACGAGTGGCTGAGCACGTCCACTAAGGTAGCTGTCTGCAACAGAACTCTGATGGCTCTCTCGTTGGTCAATGCTTCCCTCAGCACTCCCTTTGGTCCCATGTCACAGACTCAATTCTATCTTTTGTTCAAAAGTATGACATTAGACCACTGGTCACTAAAATTCAAGTATTAACAATTTTTTGTATGTAAGTTAGATGGTTAATTTACTCGCGTGTAAACACCAGCTGTTGGAAACTCGGGAAGAAGTTTCACTGTGGTATAGTTTCATGTGAATAAAGTGAATAAACGAACCTTATTATTCCGTAAGGTTTACTGCAACTGAAGTGTTATCTAGAGCTGAGTCAGCAACTCTGCTAGTACTCTTTAAGTGTTTGTGTGTGTATGCACGTGAGGCTACTGAGATGGGTCAATAGAACCTATTATACGAGCTAGTGAAAGTCTCCTACACCATCAAGAAGTAATCAGAATATCCACTGTGTGCGAAAGCATGTACTAAAAAAGTAAACTGTTTCCGGTTTGGTGTTGATTGTTTTTTTTTTTATGATGCAATTTTCTCCGTATGCTTGTTTCATATTATCCTGAACCATCTTTATATTAATTTCTCATAACGAAAGATATTTTTCTCCTTACCTCCTTCGATTTTGATGATTGACGAATTTGCCATCTGCATTGACAACTTTCTTTCTACGTATAATTTTTAGTCAAAATAATAACTTGCAGTATTATACATGTAAAAAGATTAAATTAGACAAAATTGATGATGACTATAAAACATGTTTACATCGTACTATGGCAAATATTCCAACTAACGCAATAAAAATCACTTGAAATTTGCAAACAAATTTCGACATCGGTCTGTCTTCTACGAAGTCTCGTAAAGACGTTAAGACAAGACTCCACAAAAAAAAAAAAAAAAAATACAAAAATACAAAAAAAATACAAAACTCGCAATTAGCAACGCTCAAAATTAAAATGAAATCTGTTAAAGCAAAACCAACGATCCGTTGCGCAAATCGACCACAAACTGAGCCATCCAAGTCGAAAAAATCTCGTCGTAAGTGTAAGTTATTCAACATTTAATACAATTTCCTCTTCTATTAAAAAAATTAAAATAAAATGCTGTTTTACGTGTAACACAATTATTTTTCTTTTTATTCAAAATTGCGACCTGGTTTTTCATTAGACTAACGTCCATGACAACGTGTAATAAATTCTGTAGTACGTTTCATAGCATATATAGATAAATATCCATAATTTAGAAACAAAAATTCACTTTGTGTTTGATCACCAAACCACGCTTACATTCCAATTAGCTATCCTATCACTAAGAATATTGACAAACGGCCAAACATCAGACATTTTTTTCACAAATCGATTAAAATGTATTACGTATTCAAAACTGTAACCCATTACAGACAGCAATATGTTATACCGCATCATCCTTCATGAAATATCTTCAGTATAACGCGTTGAGACAACAAATGCATAAGAAATTAATAGTCAAAACAAATTCTGTTGAACTTACACCAATACCTCCAACATATTCTGCCACACGTTTTGTCTTCATAAACGATCATTGTCAAAATGCAAAAACCAATCTTTACATACACAACTGCAATTTCATATTTTAAATTCTATTCAAGAATGCAAATATGAATTCAGATACAAGCAAATTTTTGTATACATATTCTAAATCTCGGATGAATTGCGCTTTAAAACATTGACTGAATAAAACTAGATGAAATTTCTATTAAATTACTACATTTTTCAATTCGGAAAATTCCAAAGCGACAAAATAACTAACCGGTAACATGTCAATTGTAGTATAACGTGACTCATTTTTCCCAACGGAAATCTTTTTCAACAACAGATTAGATTGTAGATCCCAAATCTTGTTTGCAATCTCTGTTCGCTCGAGTCCAATGGAGCGAGGTAAAAGTCGGTGCCTTGTTTTCTCAATGACCAACAGCATTGTTTTTAATGACATTTTCTGCCAATTTACCAGCCCATAACTCCACTAATAGTTTTGATGAAAATAGCTTTATGCGTTATTTTCAAAGTATCTTTTGTCATTGCATATCCAAGCAAGTGAAATGACCCATTTAATGCATTCAAAATGAGCATTTTATCCAATAAAAATATAATTTCGCAAAATTGATTAAAGTTAAAAATATCAAAACATATTAAAAATGTTACGCACATTTTATTCTTTTATTTCACAATAACTTTTCTATTTCTATCAGAATTCTTTATAAATCATGTTTGATAAACATGTCAAAAAATGATATAAGAAAAACTAAATGTCAAAACCGAATTAAATAACCAGTTTTGGTCACGAAAAGCTTCCCTGCCACTCCAGCTTCATTGGGTACTTGGTTACACATTAATGAACTTCAAAGGAAGTCTTAAAAAGACTGAGAAAATGAATTAGCTTGTTTTGCTGCTGCAGAATGATAAATGTCCTATTTCTTATCAGTTTAATGATTATTCGTGTATGTAAGTTTGAGATAAAATGGCTGTGGACGATAAGAAAAAAGAAATATTTTCTTCTCGTCTGATGTAGTGATAAAGATGACATTTTATATTTTTCCTCATTTTCTTTCTAAATACAATTATCTCTCTTTAACATATGTAAAACTTAAAGACAAATGACTACAAAAAGTCCTCGCTAATGTCTGTGTAAAGCAATGTAAATAAAGAATAGGTACTTTTACACAATTTGAATGTGTAAAATTTCACTCGAAACCAAAAACGATAATTCTCTCAAATGCGTTGAAAAAAGTCTTTGCAGTTCAGTTGTCTGCTCATTAAATTTTTAAACTTTAATAGATAAGTTGTTTTATGTTGTCATCTGAGATTTAATGATTAACGATGCCTCCAACCTTTGTGTCATGTAATGTTTCAGAGCACTCTAAAAGATTTTAAAAAGCTCGTGTGATCTTCAGTCAAAAAAGTCATTGGGCTATCACGTCTTCAACAAACTAAACTTGAATGGAAAACTGGACAAAGAAGAAGCAAACCAACCATAAACAGCGAAGTTTCCAATTATCAAGAGAATTGCGTGTGGTTGTGAAATAACACTCATATAACTCAAGGTGGGCACCCTGGGATAACTTTACACCTAATAAGAATATCTTTCTTTATTTAAAATTCGTTTTAGTCTTTTTCTCCCCATACTTATGACCGTTGTAAACCACCACTTTTAAGATGCACATTTGGGATGAAAATGCATTTGTGCACCAAGAAAGTGTGCTTTTGCATCTCAAAGGTGTCATCCTGGGCCATAGTTTTACAGCAAAATACACTTTTTATTTTTTAGAGTGGATCTCCTTAAACCAAGTCGTGAACAGCTACATCTTCAAAAGTGCATGTCTGCCATGGTTCGGGCGATTTTCATGCAGAATAGTCCACTCAAAGTTATTGGATTTTTGTTTAGGTATAATAATTCTCTATCTGTCTCCTATCTTACAATCATGCAGCATCAGAAACGCAGTTACCACATATTACTCATGATTTCACTGATACGTTGCATTGTAATAAAACGGATCAACAACATTGCATCATTATTTTTATCAGCGCGTACAGCGTCAGTTCAGAGATTGATCAGAAAACTTGGTTTTAATGCATTAATATTAAGCAATGATATTAAAAAAGATGCTAAAAGCAGTTTGGAATATCCCAATTAATGATATTTTTGCACAACATAAAATGCCACAAAGGATAATGTAAATTTGCGCCGTAGTTCACTTGCAAATGAAATGTTCTGATGCCTAAGCACATATTTTTGAGCACCTGGCCTATACTTTTAATTTTCTTGCAGCGAATTCCGTTTTTCTGACTTTGTGCCTTAGACAATGTTTTTGTTTAATCAATTTGTTCTTCCTACAACTTCTCCTTCGATAACAGCTGCTACAACTCGAACGTTTCAAAAAAAAAAATCGATTTATGTCACTTTTTTCTTCCAAAGTCTTTCTCCTCAATTAGCCTCGTTATTAGAAAACAGAAAATTTTAAACAAATGATATATTTAGTTCGTTTCTCTTCTATTTTTTTTGCTCATTACAGCGTATTCAAGTACAGTAGTTCCAAGTTTAATCTAGGCAGGCGATAACAATTTTAAATGTTGACCATTATGCCAACATTTCCAATTATCCTTATCTTCTCTATCATTACACTTACATTTCATCCGTAAAAACATTCTAAATAACCAACAGTGTTTGTTATTTTAAATTCCAATGCGTTACAACATAATTTAAAACATCAAAACACGCACCATTTGCTCGCTGTTGGTCTCGTTTTGTTGAATATTGGTGCTGACGTGTCGTGTGTTTGCACCGATATTAAGAGAAATACAAGCAATTCTAACTAATTATCCTCTGCTTGTATGATTTCTAAGTATAAAGCCAGTTTAAGCACTGTTATCTCCATTTTTTTCTCTCTCGCACACGTTTTAATGTCTTAACTGTGGTTTTAGCATTTTGTTTATTCTTAAAAGAAACTAAGAAGTCAGAAAAAAAAGGTAAAATTATCTTCATAATGTGAGTTGAATTTAATATGATATAATAAACACCACGACTTTTGTAGGTGCGGGTGCAGCAACGCGTATTAATTGCAGCACAAAAAGGCACAGCTATAAACTCGGAATGATATGTATTTTTCCCTCCGTTACCGCTACTTTATCGTGAACGAAAAACACAACTGTAGTGTACTTTTAATTTATTCCGGACTCATTTTTGATAAGCGTGTTTAATAGCGGTTTTCATCGAACAGAAGTGTGGAAAGAGCAAATGAGACTGTGACTTCCATCATCTTTCGTACCCTAAGCCTCTTTAATTTCTCCCATTAGAACGAAGAGAGATAGATGGATATCTTGTGGGAAGCCCGCGTTATTGCTGCAGCAACTTCAAAATGAATGGAGCTTTTATATAAAGAAAAGAAAAGCCAGTGACCAGCACTGAGAAAAGATTGGATATTATCTCTGAATCCTTATTCCGTGTGGAAAATTCTCAATGGGATTTGACTCTTCATGCAGGTTTAGGTTACATTTTTCCATCTCAAACCAATAAATCATTTTAAAAAACTTCTGCTTAATGCCTTAGCTCACATTTTTACATCAACAAATCCAAGAAAATTTATATTTTTACTCGAAAAATATAATTTGAAAATTATGACCCAATTAAATCATTTTTATACAACAAAGTGACTGCAGTAAAACTCAGGGGTAGCTCGAATTTATTTTTAAATATCTGCGTAATAAAATTAATCGTTTATAGCTGTATTTTTATAGAACAGTAATTTAGGTTATTCCCCTCCCCCCACTCTTCAGTTATAAATCATATCCAAACATTTATTTAATATGTTGTTCCAAGAAAAGAAACGTAATGTTTTATGTATAAGATAGATTAGGAAAGAATCGTTTAGTTGCGAAAATTTTATTAAACTCAAATGACATTTTATTTAATGGACGGTAACTGTAATTGAGTTTTGTTATGAATAGACGACAAAAAAATTTCTTTTCCACTCTAATGAATGTAAGAATGTTAATCCTTTAGCTGTGATGTGTGACAGATGGCAATTGGGAAAGCACACATAAGTAAACCCCCAAGAAAATGCGAATAAATAGAGCTAAGGCGAGCGGGAAGATTATTTTCCAATTATTCAATAATTAATGAATTTTAAATTTTTATAAATTTATGTGCAGCTTAATTATGATATATTGATTTCTTAATCTAATTATTTCCGTGTTTCAGCTCATTTTATAATAAAATATTTTTCTAAAATTGCATATTGTAAATATATATTTTTCAACCTTAATTATTTCTCACTTTACATTTACAATCGATTGTAATTTATTATGGCATTTAAGAGGATGAAATTAGTTGCACCTAATATTAACCAGATTGGTTCCCATAGGAGAATTACAATTTGATTTTGATTAAATTAATTTCTTTTGAAACTTAGAATGTATTAAAATTCTGTAGCTGCATAATTATCATTCGATTAGCAGAGTTTATGTTACACAAATGAGCAATGAGATCAAACCACTTAAGTAGGTGAACTCTGGAGATAAATATCACAAATTCTTTAAAGTTCAAATTTATCTGATGAAAACCTGACGTACACTTCTCGCACACACTAATACACCATTAATGCGACAACACACTCATGTTTCTTGCCATCATCCACCAAGCTTAAGACCAAAAGATCGATCAAATAACTGTTGTACTAATGGCGTGTGGAGAAAAGCTTAGTTGGGGGATTTCACTGATATCTAGAACTACATTGACAAGCGCAGTATTCTCTAACACTCGCTCTGTTTACTGTAAACTCTTGTCTAATCGTTACTGTCAAATTAGTTTTAGGCTTAGCTGTGTCGTTGCTACTAAAACATATTTTAATCGTGATTTATAAATTCAGTAATTTATTTTCTGCCTTAAACTAACTTGTTATGCAACAGGTAGTCTTCGTTTTGGAACTTTTGTAGTAATTTCATTTAAATTTAGAATTAAAATGAACAAAACTGAAGCTGTGTGGCGGAGAATTATTGCGATTTAAAATTGCAAGAGCTGTAAGCACCTTTTCACGTGTTTCATAAGAAATTAGCTCGTGACTTTGCAAATTATATTAGTTGCCTAACAACAGCCAGAATTTAATAAGTTTGTAACTCACACTTTAATCATATAGCTCGTGATTGAATGCAACATAAACGTTAATAATTTAATTTTACATTGGACGCTTTCGCAAAACATGCAGATAGATTTTTTAAATTAAAGCGTAAACTTCTATTATCTTTGAAAAACTTATCAAAAATTTAAACATGCCATTTGAGCATCCAAGAAGTTCAAACAAAAAGTAAACTTCGTTACTGCATGTTATATTTTGCATACAACATCAAAAATAAAATAGTCACAAAGTACCCATGGGTAATTTACAATATCCATCTCAGTGAAAGCTGTTTTATTTGTGAATTTAGTCGAACTACTCAATTAACTCAAAGTTTAGATCCTTAGAAAGTAAAGTTTCAATTATTTTATCAACCCAACTTCTAATTTTAGATGTCCCACAATTTATTTTTCCATGCAACATACACACCTTTATTGGAAAGTACAAATTAACATTAAATTAAACTATTGCAATAAAAAACAACCTAGTAACTGCTGGAGAAATTACGGTTATACAGCAATTAAAATGTGTTTGAACATTAACTTCCTACAAGTAGAAAAATGTCTTCCAAAATAAATAAAACAACTATAAAAAAAACTTCTAACTCAATAAACTTTCCAATGCATCATATAAAAATATGGACTTTGTAAAAAAAATTGTTTTTGAAAAAAAAATCCAAAAAAAATCGATGATTTGCCCTTTCCATCTCATTTTTTTTTTGTTAAGAAACAGTTAAGTATTTTGCATGCTGCAAATTTTAAAATTTTTCAAGAAAAAAATTGTTGTTAAAGTAGAGATTTATAATTGTCTCGGTCTCCCCTAGCCGAAAGTGCAAGCAAAGCGGGTGCAAAAAGTCTATTACAATGCCATTAAGACACACCTGGTGGCAACGAATATTTAAAGAGGAGAGAATAAGAATGGCTGTTGAAAAGAACGTACCAATAAATGAGAAACTGCCTTTTGGTGCATAGTGGGCGAAGGACGAGGAAGGAGTAAAAGCACCCAGTAATCCATCATACTGTGCAGACATTTATTTTTTTAGCTCCTTGTACCATCTTTTAAAATGTCACATACTCGGTGAAATTTCTTTGATCGCTTGCAGACTCAAGGTGAAAGTTGCTAAATTACTCGCGAGCCATTACGCTTTAAATATTCATTCTCGTTTTCAATACGAAAATAGATAAAGTAGAAGTTTCCATTCCCAGCCATTTTCTCATTTATTTATCGCCTTCGCAATTTTTTTGCTGAAAATACACGGCTGGTCAAGAGTCACAGATAATAAGTGATTTTGTTTGTTCTTAGCATAGCATTTAATTTTTAATAATGTTGTTGGCACGAAATATTTAATCTACTTTAATTTGTCATGTAATAAAACTGAAGGGAGCAGAACCTTTAGTTGTTATGTTTATACCTAAGATTCTGCACCTGTCACAATGAGCTGAAAAAGCTCTGAAAACATTTTGACTTCATTCCTTAAATATTAATAGTTTCCGTTTGTGTGCATAAATATTACATTTTAATTATAGATTTCATTTAATGGAGATATTAAAAACGAATGTAATAATCGTTAATATTTCTTCAATACAATGGCTGATATTCACTCTCCGGTTTTTATTTACATTAATAAACGACTATTTTCATTTTTATTTCATTATTTTGTGGGAATGATAGGGTTAACATGATTAATTACTTTAATTGAATAAACCCAATTACCTGATCAATAATTGTATTATTTTAAACTGTAAAAAATTAAATTGAGCAATTTCACTTCCATTAAAATTCGCAAAAAAATATCAAGTAGTGCTAAAACAATTTAATTTTAAATCCAGAAAAAAATTAATCTAATCAATCACGAGTAACAAGTAGGTACTATTTGCAGTCAGCGTACGTCTATTTATCTTATTTACATTCTCTTGTTTGTGCCTACTGTATAAGTACACAACACGAACCTTCGCATGTGCAACAAAGCTCTCACGAATACCAGTGATTGCTCGTTTTGAAACATCAAAGTAAAAACTAAAAAGCAATGAAAGTTAAAAATTAACCTAAATAATTTAACAGATAAAAATAGTGTTTAAAATCATCTGGGATTTCCAATACAAATAAAGCCGTCTTCCGGAAAAAAAAAAAAGAAATTTGAGTAAAAATCTCAAATCTAACCGGTAATCGTGTTACACGTTCGGAGATTTAAAGAGATAAACAGAACAAATCCGTGTTCGAAATGTGTTTGTACCCAATCAATATCTAGAAATTAAAAATTCATTGGGACCAAATTGAGAAAAAGAACACATTAGTTAACCCACAAACGAATGAAACTGTTGATTGAAAAACAGCATCTACAACATGCATTCAATCGTACCCCCCCCTCTAGAGTTTCGATTTTTTTCTTTTTAAATATAATTAAATGTTCAAACAATTTTCTCTATTACGAAAAATGATGATCGATTTCAGAAGTTGGCAGTACAAGTGGGGAGTGCGCATTTCACTCGGTGAAACCGTCGACTGCGCATGTGCACATGAGAGAAAGTAGAGAGCGGCAGTCACACGGAGGCTGCAAAACGGTAGTGTTGCATGCGTTTGCTACCAGTTGTCGACTCAAGCCAAAATTATTGGCATCGCCCACTTGAAGCCATGCTACCCAAACTTCGCTGAGCCTATCATTTGAGTTTTTTATTCGTCTTCGGTTTACATTTCGTGTTAACTGTAGTAGCAGCAGTTCCTCAGCTGGCTTCCTCCGCGCTCTCTCTCTCTCTCTCTCGTTCATGGTTCGCCGACCCAGCTCTTAAGCCATGCGCTGGTGGCTTCTGACGCTTGTGTAATAGTTGCCCTTGCAATGATGACTGTGCCACGATTCACCATTCTGCTCTTGTGGATTACATCAAAGTGGCTTGCTGTTGTGGCTATAGGTAAGGATTCGTCCCATTAGAGAATTGAGTGTTTCAATTGCTATTATTATCTCGCGTGTCCAATATTTCACAAACGACGTGTCATTAACCTGCTGCTTATACCTGTCGATCTGCGCTGAAGGTTAATTACAATTTTATCGCCCTGCTGCTGCTGATTTTACATGTTCACATGCTGAAAGAATTTGTAGTTGCGTAACAGATCGAGCGTGAGGTTTAACGAAAGCCTGGAAAAATATTAGCCAAATTTCTTAAAATTTCGCTTAATAAATTTATTCTTAGTTATTCTGAGCGATTTACCGAAAAAGCTAATTAATTATTAATGCAACTCATTTCGAGTAACACCTTTTCCGCGACTTTAATTGAATGTGATCAATAGTAACGTATGCTAATAAATCCCGCTTCATCTGAAAGATTTAATTTGTTTCAATGTATTCACGCTGAAAACGAGAGGCCAGGCAGGTTTTAACTAACTATGGTGCAATGTAATTACTTGTTGTAAAAAGAACAAACGCTAATATTAAACTTGTACCGTAGGTGCCACTGTTTGCATAATTTATAGTAATAAGAAGTTATTGAAAGTGTGCGAAAACTTTTTGGAGTCTCTTGTGAGTGCGTGGCACATTTTTTACACTTACAATTGACGCCAACTGACAAGCAAGGCATCACAACACTATTCTAACATAATCTCTTGTACTAAAGGTCACGCGAAAATTGATTGTGTAGGCAAGGCAGGGAACATATCAAAACTTGCGCGCGAAGCATGCCAATAGAAGTGATGACGCCTGCCACTCACATACGGAATGGACAGAGCATTGAAATCTTAAAGGCAATAGCATCATCCATAAAAGACCGCTTTTTCACCAAGCTGGATTCATACACAGGTTGTATTGTGGCAATTGCGGCCACATTCGAGACACTTTGAAAACGAATTGTTATACACTAGGAAAATATTGCAGACGTCTTTTATGGATGACCTCAAACGGTTGCCTCAAATTCTTCAGATTTCAAGCACGCTGTAAATATTTATAGGTCTAGACAGGTGCTTTAAAACTCGAACCGTTCAGAAATGTTTAATTTAATTTTTCACTAAATGGAACTCGTAATTAAGCAAACTGAAATTCGTCCAAATTGGCATTATGCTAAATTAGCTTCAATTAAAATTGATCGAATTTATTGCCTAATCAATAAATTCTAGCTAAGACCGAAAGGTCGGCAAAAGATCACCCAACTGAACGCAATTGGTTTAATTGTAATTGGCTCCACTTCTCACTCAGGTACATGTGGAAAATTATGTGTGTCGGCAGGGAAAAGGAATCAGCACCACCGTGTGATTGACTTGAGTTTTTTGGTGCGTGGAGAATTGGACTTGGTCCAAGACAAACAATAGGCTTCGTTGGTCTTAGTGGCCCCATCACCCTGGTTTCATTTTCCATTGATGTGAATCTTCCTTTCCCTTTAACTTTCTCTTCATGTGCCAGCGTTTGTTTTCGCAGCGACCAGTCCCAAGCAGCACTAAGGTCAACTTACTGATTGATTTGCAAAGCAAAGACTACGTTGCATCTCCTCTATCAATCTTCTATTTCAAACCGCAACCAGACAGCCACCATCATACCTTTTTACACCTTTTAAAAGGGCTGAATTACCTGAATATTCAATTCGCTGTTGACATTTCATACGTAAAATTTGACATTTCATACGTCAAAAAATATAAAAACAAAACATGAAATGCCAAAATTCATAATGAAATCAAATATGCAAAGAAAATAAATTTTTTTTGGTTGAATCTATTTTTTTTTGTCCCTATACCTCTGTGTGTGTGTGTGTTTTTGTGCCAGTAAAAATAGTTCTGCATGAATATATTCATTAAAACTTTGTTATCTTAATTTTTTTTCCTGAAATAATATTATGTTAATAATTACCAAGAGTAGAAGAAATTTGTCAGTTTGAGTTATGTCCCTTTTTTCACTTGGGAGTAAGTGTCACGACTTCGAAGAATCAAATCGAGAGATAAATTTAGCAAAGAAATGAAATGTGAATTAGATTACGAAACTTATAAGTAATTACAAAAAAAAAAACGAGAGATAAGAAGTTAAATTCTTGGAAGTTTTAAAGTTGAAAAATGATTTAAATCGTGAAAAATCTACAAAATATAAAACTTCTTCATTCTATTTTCTCCCCATGGAATAGATTCCCAAATTTAGCGTTAGATTTGTAAGGTTTGCATTCAATGTAGCACGGAATGGCATTAAAATTACTTTTTCATGCATTTCGAGCGATGCACGGATGATATTGGTTGTAATACGCATTTTTATGTGCAGTGTGTTTGTTGCGATAGCACGCACGACTTGTAATGTCTAGAGGTAGCAAAATGAGGATTTTTTTCGTGGTTTGATTTCTAATTTCAAATTCGATTTTAGTGTTATTATACAATGCGCGGAAACGCTATAAATCCGTAGATTAGTAATACTTTCGTACTAATAACAATAAATCAAATAAAAACTTAACAAAGCAAAGCATAAATTCGTAATAAACCCAACTAATGAAAGCAAATGAGTTAATAACAACATAAAAGTAAAATAAAAATCTAAAACCAAACTACAAGTGTAAAAACATTCTCATTCGACTTGAAACTACTCGAGAATGGTATTTCCACAACTTCAATTTCTTTTTATTAAAGAAATCTGAAGCTTGCCAGCCCATTCACCTTCCTAACAAACAAATAAAACTGAAAAAAAAAACTGAAAAAATACAAAAAAAAATTCAAAAATTCGCATCATTGTGCAAACTTTAAACATTCCCAGTTTCCAAAACACATCAGAATGAAAGGAATGCCGGACAAATATTGAATTTGATGAATATTAAATTAGAAAATTTACCGGAATCAATTAATGAAATCGTATTTGTAATGCTACACCATTAATTGATTCTTCGATTAATTGCACGTATGTTTATTGTCATGCAATCCATTCCAATTCATTGTAAAATTAAAAACAAAGTTGAGTTGCGCTCTAACGACAGAAGTTTCAAAACTTTCGTAAGTATAAATGCAAGCACACCAAATTACTTATTTGATTCTAAAAACCTCATTAAAAATTTTCTTTATTTGTCGAAACTACTACCCGGTAAACAAACTAATGCTGAGTGAAGAGTAATTAAAAAGGCTTCAGTATGTCACTTACTTTTTCTGCTTGTTGTCTGTTTTAATCACTGTCAGTGTTCGACTCATTTCTCACTTTTCTCAATCCCGCAAACTGGCAGGTGAATGTTTCTGCATCTTAGAATGAATGGTTGCTATAACGCGTATCATTAATCCTAGCTACCGCCCACAAATAAGATTTAGAAGTTTTGCTTTGTGCCTTGATTTGCTTTTGGCCAGCCACCCTGCTTCTATACCAATATAGGTGTAAGCATTTGTTCTGGTGACTTGGTCAGTGGATTAACACGTAAAGATGGTCATTAAAGGATGGCAATACCATCACTTTTCTCATCCAATTAACTTTCTCTCTTTCTCTCTCTGCCTCTTCTCCTCTCCATTCTTCTGATAGATTTTAATCAAATTGATGTTTTTTTGTTTATTTAGACAAGTTAGGACTAGAGTAAACAGAAAATATATCCAGATTCAAAAGACAATTCCCTGTTCCAACAAACTGATGAACCTGATGTGCTTCGAGTGAAAATCACATGAGTCATGAGATATTTTCCAAAAAAGGAGAGAAAAATGGCAATTGACGACTGTCGACAGGTAATGAAACATAATTGCCACTGCAGAGTGTACAGTGTCTGTGTACTATATTGCAATTTGTCGTAAGTAGCGACCCAATCAATCTCATAACTTGATCCCAAGAGTGATCAAAATTAATTGAGAGTTATTTCTCTTTGGTATCTGTTGTGCAATTTGTCACATAAGTAGAAGAAAAAAAATGTAGAAGGAAAAATGTACAAATTATAAACGAGTTGAAAAAAAAATTTAAAAAATAACGGCAATTTGTCATTTGCTCATAACAAAATGTTCCCTTTTCATGACGCCTGAGAATAAAAGTTATTTGGTCATTTTCATGCTATTAAAATGATTACAAAATATGTCGAGCACACAAAGATTTCATTTTGATTTATTACTAATTACTGGAAAATAAATTACCAAGAGCACGAGCCAATAACACCGGACAAAGGCAGTTTGCTTTTCTTTTTTCTCGTCAAACTGGAGACATTAATAAGCTATTGCCAAGGTTTCTCAATCCCTACTATTACAACGATGCAGTATTTCTTCTTCATAGTCCGTCCTTCTACTGCTAGTGGCAGATCCTATTGCCTTTTTCCTTACAGCCCTTCCTAAATATCTGCTATTGCTGATGTCTGAAGTTGATAACACTTGCTGCCCATCTTCTCCTCCATAGTTGCCAGTACAGGCTTATTCATACAGGGATATAGATCCACGTCTCTTTTGTTTTAAATATTCATGAAGTGCAGTACATTAATGATTTATTCGAGAAGAAGAGAAAGAGCTTACGATGTGATACGTGACATTACATGTTAAAACTTTTCATTTCAAGGAAGGGACATATTAGTAAATGTGAAATTGCGTTATAAAAAATTCGATTTGAAAAGATGCCAAACTAAGTGGGCTGAATTAAGTGTTGGCAAAGATTGGGGGAATTTTTCAAGAGTTGGAATTTAATTTTAATATTGATAAAGAATGGTTGAAGATGTTAGATTGAAGAGAAAAGAAGGCAAAGAGGAATTATGTAGGCATGCAGCGTGCGCTTGCTTCATAACCATTCAATAAATAATTAGGGACTAGCAACGCGAATGATGGTGGAGCGAAGCGTAGTGGTGAAGTTTGCTGAAAGCAGCAGATGGTGCTCAAGCAACGTATAATTATTTAAGACAACGATTTACACCAATTCCATTATCTTAATATGATAGCAGTTCTGCCATTGCCACGACCCAACTAACTATCTGCCCACCATCGACATTTCGCTCGCCTTATGGAAACACTTTGGTAATTTGAATTTTCTCTGCTTGTGTGATCACCAGACCAACATTTGGCATGTGTGTCGAGAGATGTTGGCATCAAGTCGCCCTAATCCCATCCTAATGCTAATACAAGTGACAACATGCTTGTTTCAACTCTCCAAACGTTTTATGAAGGCAAAACCATGTACACACTTTGCGAATCCACACACAAAATAAAATCCAATTAATATAAATTTGTTTTAAATTAAAACTGAACTCGCTATTTTTTATTTTTTTATTTTTATTTTTATTTTTTTATTATCGTAAAAAAAAAACTGCAAGCTTTGAGAATTATTCTTTCGTCCTTTGTCAGTCCACTAAAATATTTAAAACTCGCTATCTGGTAGTAATTCATTTGATTCATTTCTGTTTTTCTTTTTCTTATGAATAATGCAAACATGCTTTCTGGACTGGATACAGTCTTATCTTTAAGTGGCGTCACACACAATATTTGATTTTTCTAAGAAACAAAAAAATAATTTTAAATTTGTGGAGCTGTCTTTAGTTTCGTGTATTTTCTTTAGAATCAAAGATTACTTGAGGCCATTTTTGGCTTTCATAAATGATTAATATTGGTTGGTTTCATATCTATACCTGCAGTCTGCCGCCCAGCATCTTGATGCCACATTCAAACTGCGCATTCCTTTGCGCGTTTACAACAGCCAAAGATTCTTGTTGCGCGCACGAAAACAATATCCTATTGCCTGTTGTTGTTTCTGAAAGAATTCGCATATTTTATGTGCGTACAAAGGAATGCGCAGTTTGAATTTGGCATCCAGATTCCGGGCGCAGACTACAGTTGTACCGCAATTAGCAATAAAATAACTATTAGAATTTACAATCAATCAACAGCAGCTTAATCAGCCCCATTAGTAATATGTAAATAAACACGTCAAATGATTATAAAGTTCAATTTAGTAAACATCTACTGTCTAATATTGCACCAGTTTTAAATTTCTCGGCCAGCCCTTAATGAGACAAAACAGGATATGAATTTCTAGACAAAAACTCCTCTATCGTGAAAGGGATGTACGATACTGATTAAGATATGTTGCTCCACCAACCATGTTGAAAATGTCTTTTACTGTCCTTCCCAGGCTCTATTTAAAACGAAAAAAAAAAAAAAGAAAAAAAAAAGAAAAAAGAAAGAAAAAAAAAAGCTCCATCCACTTTGGCTCCATTAGCAAATATAGACTAAAAGGATAAGATTTAGATACTTTTGTTGCTGCGCATTGCTTTTCTAATAGGTTAGTATTCCTTTGACTTCCTTTCATTTCGTTTGATGTCAAACCTACTTGACAATCAGAAATTTCTTTAAAAATTAGCTTACCACATTTTATTGCATTAAACATGTAGATGTTGCATGAAATTTTCATCCACAACTGAATAGAAAGTTTTCTTTTACACGTTTAAAGACTATGTTCAGTCTTTGCTATTGTTTTCCAACTTTGTTGAGTCTCACTACAATAGAACTACTGTACATAGAGAATTATGGACATTTCCAACAAGTTATTCAGCGACCTATAACTTGAACAAGATTAGTTTTTCTCAAGATTTGATGAAGATTAATGATATTCCTTATTTGAAATAACCTGCTGACAACACTTATTTCCGTTCGTTTGCTTTTTCCGCTCTTTCTTTTGTTAAATTTTGACGTTATTACATTTGAGTATAAGCATGCTGAAACTGCCATTGCAAGAAATGTTCAAACAGCAATAATAAAAATAAAAATAAAAATCTGAATTCAAATCACCAAGAGCTTCGCTGGCGAGACCCCACGCATCCATCCAACCGCAACAGCTAACATAACACTAAACCACAAAGAAGAAAAAAATACACATTTTATCTCATTCTTTGTCCACAGAATATGTGCATTACATTGCAATTACTCCACTTCCGGCCTACAGAAGTGATGACATATCTGCAACGTAATTATCTTTCCCCCTTTGGCTTTTCTTCATTCCTTCCTTCAAAACCGTTGTAATCCTCTTATCGCTCCATGCCCTCATCTAAGAGTGAAGGTGCCGTCACTTTTTGCACATAACCGTTGCTTTTATGTTAATGACTGTCAAGAAATAGAATCATTAATGCAATGCCCTTTAATTTGATAACAAGATTCTTGTTTTTAACACAACAACAAAAAATAAGAAGTCAAAGATTTGTTCAATCAGACATGAAAAAAACCCATTTTTGAGAAACATCGTATAAAACACCAGAAAGGAAGAACTCAATCACTTGCACGCTGCCTACCTACAGTTCGCACTTGGTATCTTCATGGCAAATTCAAGCCGTGCAGAACATTCCTCGCGTGCATTTAACATGGCGATTGTCAAGCTTGTTTTGCACATAAAATAAAAAAAAGCGATAATATTTCTGTACCATGCTGTAAATTAATGAGTTTATTGTTGCTTATTGACTTTGATTCAACATTATTAGACATATTAAACTTAATATTGGTAAACAACAACTGGAATTAGTAAATTATCTACGCAGTGCGAATTTGGTATCAAGCCAAGCAGCCAAATCAGGTAGCACCTCCAAGAAGCGAAAAATCAGGGGCGTCAGCAGGGGAAGGGGATAAAACCGCATTTCTTAACATGAGCAATAAACATTGTCCAAATGCCACAAGTAGTTGGAAGGACAAGCATTTTCTGTGTTCGCCACACCTGCAAATTTAGTCTGGATTCGGCATTTGATTTTGAAATAAAACGATAAAATAAGCGATAATAAACATTTTATTTGATCCCATTTTTGGTTGTAACAATCTGTGTAGTCATTAAGCCGGTTATAGCCATAATTTTCCAAGTTTCGATTAATTTTTAACCATAAAAAGGAAGAAAAAAAAAATAAGATTAAAATATAAATTTTTTATTGCAGAATTTATTTCAATCGTGATCTCTTACTTTAGTTTACATTGCTTTAAACATTAATATCTTACTGGAACGTGCAATAATGATTTAAAAGTCCCCTAATCTACACTAGACCTACAAACTTTTAAATTAGAGCGAAATTAAAGAAGCACCGAAAAAATATTGATTAAACTTTTTCCTATTATGTTTTTATAGGCTCTTTAAGGTAACAGAACAAGACCCAAAGTTAAAGATAATTTAGGTGTTGGTATTACAATCCAAAAAAAAAAAAAAATTGCAGAAAATTAAACAAATTCTTTTCCCTGGAGTTACAGCACAGGTTTGTGCTGTGATGCAGTGTTGCAATTTAATTAAAATAATATTTGATTAGCCACCTAAACACCCCATCCGAACTGCACAAAAAGAGCACTTTTTTTGTTTGTTCTTTTCTGGTTCTTGGCTACACCTTCCGGGGCTTAATAGATTTTTTTTTCTGCGAGGCAATATTGAATTTTCATTAGCATATGCCATGTGAGTGCAGTAATTTTTTAGTACAAATAAAATTCATATGCCATTCTGCGGCTATATTTTCAACACTTTGCTACAATAGTTAAACTTTTAAAGACTTAAAGAGCTTAGTAAAGAGTTTAACAAGAAAAATCTCTTTAAAATGCATTCTATCTACTAATTACAAAAATTCCACATTTTTTTTTAAATTTCTTTTTTCATAAATTAAATAGTTTGTTATTAGAAAATGTTTCATCTTGAAGAATATTTTAGAATAGTAATAAAAATGTTGATGCACCAGTGATATAAAGTGTAAAGCTACAAGAAAAATATTGAATTGCCTCTGAGCTTAGCTGCTTAATATTGATGACTAGTACAACGTTTAAAAATACGTAACAAATTATAGAACTGATCTGATATTGACTCTTCTCGTGATTCCAATTGGTAAACTCCTTGCAACCCAAACAATTTTAGCAATTTTCTTTTTTCCTATTTATTTTTTTTTCTTCTAAAATGACTTCAACTAAAAACTGTTTATATTGCTATTCCCACAGAATATAAAACAGCTTCATACTTGTCCATTGCGAGATTAAAGTAATCTGGAATTCCATTTTTTACTTTTCAACACATTTCAAAGGCTCAAAACGTTACTAAACCAACTTATTTAACAACACACGTAATTATACCAAATTAAAACACCAAATTACAACAGTTTTACATGCAATTAAAATTAATATTAAGTTCACTGACCGTTGCGATAAATATAATTAAATTTGTAAATTTTGTAGTTGTTGACGTGTATGATTTTTGAAAAGTTTACTCAAAATTTCCAGCCCATTTAAGTAAAATTCCCATTTGTCGACAGATTGCGTTTCCCTAGCAACCCATGCAGCTGTACTACATGTAAAGCTTTGCACCTACATTCAAAACTAAAGCCAAACACAAAGTGGACAACAAAGTGGTTCCATTTGCAAGTTGTGTTTGTATTATTGTCACTTCCACCAAGTTTCCCACAAAACTTTCGCTCTTCAAAGCAACCCTTGACTAAGTTTATAAATCTTTAACTGCAATCTTGCATCCAAATGCATACAGTATTTGTAGTAAAAAAAAAATTTAATAATTTCAATACCGCACTCTTAAAAAAACCACGCAAACTAGTCAAACTCTAGAATTGAATAAACACAATCAACGTTGAAGTACCAAGAAAACACAATTTCTCATAGTAAAAGCAAACTTTTGATATATATATATTTTTTTTACTTCTTTGTCTTTAACTTCAAATATTTTTGTATTCGAAAAATGATTCTAGGCTCCAGGGTTAACCATGGAAGAAAAGAATAGCTATAGGGGGGAGGATCTAGATTTAATATCAGTGGTGGAAATCGCTGCGTTAACTCATGTGGATCACTCCAGTGGTGTGTGACCCGATTGTCCAAAGGAAACTTGAAATTCTTAACACTGAACATCTTGTCTGTGTACACAGTCTAACAAAAAAGCGTTGCTAAATCCATTGTTGGTTTGTGTTCTTTTAATTATAAACACACTAGACACACTAAAGATGACTGATACGGTCAAAAATATTATTTACAACATTTTTAGATTGTCAATCATAAAATGAGATCTAGCAGTTAACAGAGAACGTTGTTAATAATTTAAAAATAATCTCGCCTTGCTCATTGCGAAGCATCTCACGAACAGTCATTAAGTTGACAGTTGAATTGATTGTCTGCAAGCATTTGATCGACCTTAAATTGGTTGACTAAAGTCGTCTGGCATTAGGTCGAGAAAAACACATCTATTTAGTCGATAGGCGTTTGGTCGATAGACATTTTGGTCAACAAGAATAAATAGCTATCTAGTCAACAGCAGTCACTCTTGTGTCACTGTTGTTTGTCATTTATCTTCAAGCTCTGTTGCACAAATATTCACCAATGCAAAAAAGTGTCGTGAGAATAATGATTTTTTAAAAAATTTGGTGCTAAAATATTTAGTGTTGAAATCGATTTTTCTCAACGGATTAAGTAAAATAAAATAAGAGTAATTTTTTTTTTTTTTTTTTTAAAAACTCAAATATTTATCTTGACGATGAAACTATAGTTGAAACGAAAACAGTCTTAAGTTCAATTCAAAAGGTGACAAAAATCTTATTAAACTGGATTATTTTTTAGTGAAAAAACAAGCTTCAACGCTCTTTCATATAATAAAAACAAATTTTAAAAAAAAGAGCGCAAATATTTTCAGAAAAGAGGGTAGAACAATTTTGTTTTTATTTAATGAAAAGTTGCACGCAAAAAAAAATTGTTTTGTCTGGTTTGAATTTAAAGCCTTTAATGATGCAAACTGTATTGTTATTTCATCATTATCGCTGCATCTCAAAATAGCTCGGTATAATGTCTAATATCGCCATATTCCCCGTAATTGGTTAAACGGCGAAAAGTAAATGATGCAAACTGACTGATAGCAATTAACACAGGGAAAACAAAAGACAACATCAACATTTTCTCGGTGCATTAATTTTTTCTCCTCCTTCATCGTGAATATTATCTTTCACGAATAAACATAAAATGCAACGCACTGCTCAAGATGATGAAAAATCTAATCAAAATTTCTAAAATCAAGCTTTCAACTTTTTAAAACAAAATTCAACTCGTCTGTATAATATTTTCACATTTATGTCATAGCGACAATTCCACGAAACCAAATCAACACTTGAATAAAATCAAGAGAAAAAAAATATTTTCGAATTAAGCTATAGAAGGACATTGGAAAGCTCAAGGGAATTAGGAATAAAAGAAAAAAAGCCGCCACTGCTGATGAATAATCGCATTACATTCTATTAATAATGTGCGAGGAGTTTGATTGACTTCAAATTTTCGAAAGTAATCCAGAAAGAACCCCAAAAACTAAGTCTATTACCAGCTAGCACATTACGGTTTCCAAAAGCTTGAGGGTTTTAAAGTTTTCTCTTTAATATTGCAAAATGAAATGAATAAATTAAGCCGGAATTGATTAAAAACTATTTCCAGTCAGAGCTGAATTTTGCAAAGAGTTGGGACTCGGATGGCTTTGCTCAATAGTCAATATCCAAAGTACACCTAACGAACATCTTTAAAAACAAAACACATTAGAAGAATAAAGAAACAGCAAAGAAATTTCTTTTCAAATATTTTTCACTATAAAACATATATTTAAAACAACTTTAAAAAATAAATAAAAGCTCAACCTCGAAGGAACTTGGACCCAACAGTCCGCAATGTTTATCAAACGCCCAATTTTTGCATTCAATAATTTAAAACATGTGAAATTTATATCTTGTCGCCAAAAGATCGGTGTAAAAACCAATCGCGAGAGATGTCAGTAAATGGAAACCGAATGCTAATGCAACGTTCAACTTTAGGTTGGCGCTATATAGTGCTTTTTACGTTTCCTATTTACTTTCCAAAGTGTGTATCAAATATCAAATTCTTTTTCAAAGTCCACTCATAGATTATAATTTTTTTTAAATTTTCTTTTTCGCGCTCCTTCCAATATAAAGCAAACATTGGGTATCTAATAAATAAATTATGATGTCAGAAACAGATTTTAACACACATCAGTGGTGATATTTTATGTATATACCTGTCGCGAGAGACTCGAGTCGGTAGATATCCCGGTGACATAACAACGTTGATGTCTTAGTCAGTTGTTGTTAAGGTAAGGTGTCAGCTGTGGCTGGCGGTGATGAACGGGCCACTCCCTTCTTTTTATTCTTTTTCCGTTCCCGCAGTCCCATCGGATAGGTGATTTATGTGCGAATTCAGAGAAGATGGAGGCAGTTGGTTTTCAAAGGCAGGGAAAGACGTAATGGTTGGTTGGGGTAAGGAAGAACCATATGCTATGAATAGAGTGTTCCTGTTTTAAGCTTGTACACGAAAAGGAGCTAAAACTTTCGCCATTAATAAATAAATTATTGAATAAAAAAGTGTAATTAAATAAATAAATACGGCAAAGCAATAGAAACTCTGCGCAACTCGATTTATGAATACATTTATAACTTATAAACTAAAAGTGGAAGCTCCTACGACCGTGACTTGAGACGTGCATTAAGTTTGTGGTGTTTACAGACTTGAGCAGAATGTAGATTCTCGTCTTGCTTTCTTATGTGTTATGTATTTCTATTTGTATTCATTTGTCCTTTCGTCCGAGTGAAAACTGTCAACTCACGCAATGTGTTTTGACTGGCGGAATTTTGCTTAAAGGAACCTTCTATTGGTATCTGGCTCTGACGATACTATTTCAAAACACGATAATTCAGGGAGGTACTTAAAATAAGTTGTTGTTGTTTTCTTTTTTTAAAAATAAGCGTTAGTTACATTTCCTTTTATAAACCCCCACATTTTTACATTTAAATTGAAAAACTGTGCAAGAGTCACAGCATCAATCCAGATAACCACATAAAGATTCCTACGTGCTTACGAAAATACTTCAATTTGTTTTCCCGCCATGTAAAACGAACATGCTGGAATGCGAGCAATCGCAATGAAATTGAAGCAAGACGCAGCGTAATGCAAAGAATTTGTGGCAAACCAATCACAAACGTTCCCTAATCTCATTCTCAATTCAAATCGACAACATGTGCGAAAAAAACTTAAACCATTTCGTATTCCATAGCATTTGCGTGCATCCATAAGCAAACATTGTGTTTACATTGCAGTAACTTGTGCTTTTTTCACTCGCAATAACAAGTTATATTTACAATTCTCCCTTGAACACAAAAATTACGTACCAATTTAATATGCTAATCAACCCACACGCATTAACTTATCATCGTAATATTAAATTACTAAGCAAAATTTTAATAAGAGAAGGGATCCATTTACCTGTGCTATTTTAATGCTAAATACCGACGTTTTTTTCATCTTTAACTTCCTCTTCGCCAATTACGATTTTCATTTTCTCCTTTTTTAATATTAAAAAAAAACTTATTTCACGCTTTAGTCAAGAATATTTTACTATCTCATGGGTGCAGCCTAATTCCAATCGGTTTGGTGCCAGTGAAATTGCCTGTAACTCTTATTGAGCAAACTCTAACCCTCATTCACATAAAGAGAACTTTTTCCCCACAAGCCATTTCCGCTCTTAAATCTTTCACTTTCAAAAGAAACCCAACAACTAATGACGTGAGACTTTTTTTTGAGATGATGAATAGGTAAAGCAGAAATCACTGACGGGAAAAATAAGTAATTGAATGCAAGGTAGCTATCTAAAGCAAAAGTTTGCTTTTGTTTATTGGCTCTCTCGTCCCCTTGTCTCTTGCTTGATTTGATATGACAATCCTGGGAGCAATTGGTTAGTCAAGTGAAAAGTTTTCTCGAAAAATATGAGTGCTCGAGCCAACACGAATCGACTAGTTCTCGCTTAAATATCAAGTATCTTACGCTATCAACGAGGAAATATTGGCGCCAAGTGGTAGTGAAAAGCCATTTTATCCGATAGGCATCTTGCTTCTAGTTCTTGGAGATGTAAATGAATTTTTCATCTGTGCCTGGTGAGTGTTTGCACTGTCACGTTGATGATAAACCATAACCAGAAAATGGCCCCACATCGCCAATACATTTTTACACGAAGATGAAAGGCAGAATAAATATTTTTAAAAACAAAATGTCCTAAAGTTCGATAAATATTTTACATCAGCAATGAATCCACTGCCATTGGCAATTGTTCCAAAATCAAATCAGAAACTAAAACAAAAAATTCACAAGCTGCAGCAACCGTTGTGTATGTATGTTAAAGTAGCAATGAAGGTTGGCTTATAAACTTACAAATTTATTTATTATAACAACTAAGCTTTTCGACCTACACGGTCATCGTCAGGCAGTTAACATTTGCTGTTATCAGGTTAGTGCGGGATGAAGAGGCTCAACCAACCTGAAGTACATCTTTGTACAAAAAAAATATTATTTTGAAATATGCGAGTAAAAATGTGCAGATTAAAACTAGAAATAAATCAACCTAATTAGATAAATTGGCAATGTATTGCGTGGATTGCAAAGCTCAGGAGGTTGCATTTCTAAATTTAAAAGTCTAATAATTAAAAATTAAATTAAATCATTAAAAATTCACACTTTTCTCTCCATAAATACGTTCTAAGACTCGTTAAAGTTTTTAAACGTAATGAATTCTTCGAGAAAACAGTGTTGTTCGCTTACATTAGCTTCCATTATTTGATTTTTTACAGCTATGCTTCAACTTGAATTGCGCTACAACGTGTAATGAAATGGAAATCAAAACGACCTCGTGTTGCAGGAAATTTTTGTTGCTTAGTTTGCTAAATTCGATAAAGAGTATTTGAGGCCCCTTTTCCCAAATTCTGCATTGCATACATGAAAAGTCGATGACCGCGCGTTGCATGAGTGGAGACGGAGTGTGTTGACTTCTTGGACGAACGAGTTCTGCTCTGTAAGTGCAGCTAGTGGCAGTTTGTACGAGTGTTTGCATTGCCCTTGGAGAAGTACAACTGTGTGCTATACGAATACGTTAGGGACTATGCAAAATGGATACCGATTGCAAAATTACATAGCACGCTGCGTCACTCACTTCTTCATAATCATAAATGCAACATTGATCAACGTTTAATGTATAACCAACAACCGATATGAATGTTTTCATGCTTGGCTGCTATGAAATTTCTACTCAAAATTTCCTCAGGAAAACCAAACGATAAAATCAAGAGTTTGCCAAAGGGAAAAATGTAATGGCAATAAAAATAAAATGCAGTTTTCGCATACAAAAAGTTAAAACATTCGAGCAATGGGCTTTCCCTTCAATTCCTAAAAGCGGTAAGATGAGTAAAGTGCCAACGCTGGTGACACAATACGTTTTGGAAATTTGCCATAAGCGGCTAGAAAAAAGAAACGTTATTCTTTTCATTTTAATTCAGCGAATCTTAAATTCAAAATATGTCACCAGAAATTAATCGAGCAATTTAAAAACAAATCGGGTTGTGTTTTTTTCCCACTTTCTTAAAGTTTCTTTTTATTTCGACTAAAAGAAACTGGTTTCAATAAAGAGACGTCTGTCAATGATCAACATATATTTTCTTTCAAATTGCCTCTAGCTGTTGCCTGGATAACCATATGGCACTTAAACGTTTTTTTGTCACATTAAATTAGAAGAAAAAAATATACGAAAGCAATAAGTAAATAAAACTTGCAGCTATAGTGGGATTGCTTTTTAGTTGAAGCGTTCTATACATCTGAAGTTCGTTCACTCTGGTTCCTGAGTTATCGCAAAAACAAATACAAATCTTCTATTCTAGCATTTCTCGAGGTGGGGTCCACGAGCTAGAGATTGCCGTTCCGCCACATTATCGTCAAAATTTGACCGCAACTGCCAAACTACAGTCCGCGCTCAAAATCTTGATGCCAAATTCAAACACTAAATTCCATTTTTTAAGCAAGCGGACCCACAAAAGTGTAAAATTGTTGATTGTGCACGAGTGAATAGTGCCATTACTATTATTATTTCCAAAAATCATGTATTTATTGGGTTAGGCGTCTCGAATGCGCCCATGCACATTGGGAGGCATTTTTTTTTAGGTTACTGAGCAATAACACATTGGGACAAAAAATACCAATCCGTTACATTGTATAGTTTGAGAAGCACTGTTCTATTCCAAGCCGTTAGAATATTAATCTATAAATAAATCAAACAACCCAGATTTTTTTCTCCATCTTTCCATTGCACAGCTTGAACGTAAGACATTAGCAATCTTTTTCTTAACTGAAGATAAATGATAAGTGTAATTTTGGCCCAAATGGATTGGGAATAATTCATCTTTTATTACACGAAAGTGTTGAAAATGAAATCCAAACAATTCATCTTTTGCTCCTACTGGATAGAAACTGTTTGTTCTCACATTTTACTCGATGTTTTTTTTTTTTATTAAAAAAAAAAAATATTCTGTCAACAAATCTTTTCTCTTTATTTCCTTCAATCATAAAAGTAAAGCAATCACTTACTATTTTTTTTTTACGATTTGTTTAGAATGCAAGTTTTTGTTTTAAAAGTTAAATAAATATATCTCTTAGAAATCTTTTCCTTCGTTTTTATTCATCTCTCCTCAGGCGCCGTGGCTTTATCTTTGTCCTTGTGGAGGTCACAACGAAAGTTGACGTGCGGCTGCGGAAATGATATTGGCTGCCTCTTGAGCCTCTATGCAACATTTTCATTTCTAGCATTCAAACTTCTAGATGGAGGAAACAAATCCGTTTCAAATGCACTTGCTTAATTATTTACATGAAAACTAGCCATAAAAGCTTTCGCTTATCGCTTTTATCTGATGAAAACTGAAATGTATTAAAACACCAGTTCTGCAATATCTAATCTCATTGCATCTACTTGTCACACATTATTGCGAATGTCCGCAGCACAGCCATACATATATATGTAGTTAGTGCGCAATCAATTGTATACACTTGAGTATTACACAGGCAGCAGTCAAGAGACTTGATGTCATTAGTGATGACAACAATTTTCATTTCAGAACTATTATTAAAATCAATAGCGCACGCAACGTAAATACGCGAAATGTAATGCTAAAAGCCCTTCTGAAGCTTATCTAGCAAGTATGTCCATTGATAAATAGCTGGCAGTAATACTAATTTTAGTGTTTGCACTCGTCCATTGCCTTTGTCCGACCATTATGCAATATGTTGCTGTTCTGGCCCGGAAACTTCAGTCAGATGGCCTTGTTCTTGCAAGAAACCCGAAATCTTTATGAAATATGCACAACATTTTACTTTAACGACGGATATAAAAAAATTCGTTGTCCTCAAGTCCAAATACTCAAAATATGTAGTGGTTTCTGCATGATTTACTTTCTATTTCAGTCACGATCTAAAAACACACAACGAATTCCAAATCCGGTAAATATTTCTTCTCAAAAGTCAATTTGATTTACCTCCCGTTCAATGCCCGCATATTGAATCGTGCGACTAAAAATCCGATCTTCAGTAATTGAATACTCAATTTCTTGTGAAAACGCTCTACTATAAATCTCCAAGATAAATTTCCACATTTTTCTGGTGTACAAAGTTAAAAATATTCTCCTAATGCCACTACTTTTCCCATTATGCAGTCTGCAGCGGTAGAATAGAACTTTACTTTTCCTTTTCCCTTTTATAAATTCAGTCTATGGCTTCATCTTTTCTCGTATTTTTGCCCATAACACAGAGAGTCACTTGTAACTTCTCCTACAGCCGACCGAATAACGAGTCTGACTGGCTGGGCCGTAATACGCCATTCTTCTGAGTAATGGACCAGCACCTTGACTGGCGTTGCTACTCTCCTGCGCTAGCTCGAGTTGCTATGGGCAGTGGTTTGGCGCCTGTCAACCGGTTGGTAAAGATGTATGCGCGTCCAAGGATCATCACATTATTTAAACAAGCATTGCACACAAACATCAAAGCTTCATTTCCATTCTTGTGTCTTCAATTTACGTGCGTGCCCGTTCTAGTGTTAAGCGTGTCATCTTATCTCGTGTTAGACAATATTTATTCACTATCAAAAAGCAGAAATGCGAGTTAAATTTTATTTAAGTTTCTACTGTTTAATTTGGTACAATTTATCTACCGTATCCACTTTTCCACCTCTATTAATAATGTTATTTATTTTGATTGATTATTATTTTTTTTTTAAAAGCTCTTAATTTCGTGGATTTAGCACGGATGACAGTTATATACCACCTCCGCCCACTAAATCTACGTGAATTTCTGCTCATGAAAAAAACAACAGCTTTTAAATAAATAAATCACGGTTTGAGTTCTGTAGTCTTGCTTGAAACTTTTAAGGAATTCAAGAAATTCTCGCACCAAGTTCAAGTGGGGAAAAGAAAAAGCATTGTGCACATTTAGAATTCAATTTTTTGTGTTTTTTATCTATTTTTTTTAACCTCATCCCTTTTTGTTTTGCATGTTATGAATAATTGATGTTTCAAGCCCCATTTCTTTCGTATTTTTTTCTTCTATACCATAGTCAACATGGCGACCTATTCAACCTGATGGGAGCGGGATTCTTATTGCACACAATCTCCTACGTTATCCTCTACCTTCTTTTATTACACCGGCAACTTTATCTTTTCATTTTCATACGTAGGTTTTGCACGAATTTGAATTGCAAAGACAGAACACGTCATACTGAAACCAAAGAACTTTACTATTTTATACAAAGATTGATAAAAATCATTGTCTGTCACTTTTTGACAGCACAAACCCTTCCAGTCATCTAACTTCATAAAATACAAACATATAAAAGACCCTTTTCTATATATATATAATACCCTTATTCTTCATGTTGACAGTGTCACTTCTCTCCGTCCTTTTTTTTCTCTCTTTGCAGAATTGATTTCACATCTTTCTCTTTCCCCTTCGCCATAACCCATGATAAAGCACTGCCTTGTTTTCCTTCCTGCTATTCTCTTACCTTTGTTCTCGTCTTAGTGTCACCTTGCTACCTCAAAAATCACTTGGCTTCACCCGTTTTTAAGAGAAGCAAGAAAAGAAAAATGGATGACTCTTTCACGCACTTGTGACTTCTGGTGAGTGGTCTAAAGGGCGCCAGCTTCCACGCTACTATCTTTGGGTTAGATCATAACGATTGTACTATATGGGTGAACGATCAATCGCCTATAACTTACAACAGAGAACAAAAAATAGAATGGAAAAAGACTTAAAAAAAAAAAAAAAAATTGAAAACTCCCCACAGTGTTCCGAGTTAGCTAGTCCCTTTATCATCATAAATTTTTCTAATCGATATCAATAGATTCTTTGGCACGAATAGGAAATTTATTTCAATAATTCACAAAACCTAAAGTTGGCAAATTCAATTACAAAAAAATAAATCTATAGGTTTTCGTGCACCTTTCTTTTCACTGATTGAACTTATGGCTTTCAAAAGCTCACCCACTGAGCAACTCTCTCGAACACGAACTTCCACTTTACTGTAAGGGAAGAACAAAAATTTTATGCAGTTGGACTGAAAACAACACGCCATGCAGTTGGCGCGAGTCTTTGCAAATCCAGGGAAAAGCTTTTTCTGTATTGTCACTGAAATCGTTATCAGGACTGAAAAATAAACATCGATTCCAAATATATTAACCAATTATGATTCCGTTTTAGACTATTTCTTTACTAGGGAAATATTCAGCACATTTTATTGCTACAAAAAGTTGCTGCTAGAAACCTGTAGACGTGTAATGGTTTACACAAAAATACTTTTATCGTTTAATCTTCTCTTTTCTTTTGTTTTTCTTTACATTGTTATACCTCAAGGACAGAAATTCACTTTTGCCCAGCGCAGCTGTCACCTCTAAGCTTGCTGCCAGTTCATTTGATGACATTTCATGTCATCTGATAAAATTTCAGCCGCCTTTTTTTGCTCCAAAGCGTGTAGTGGACATTTCTTAAAGTTGAGTTGAGTGCCTTGAAAATTGAAATTCAAACAAACAAAAAATAAAAAATAAAAAAACACTTTTTTTATTTCTATTTCTTATTTTTATATTTTTTTTTTCTGAAAAAAAATAAAAAATAAAAAAAATAAAAAAAATAAAAAAAATAAAGGACCCAGTCACTTAATTTTCCCCAAGTTCATCTGTGTCACATTAAATTTTTCACAGAATAGATAAAAATAAATGCACGAGCGTTTTAAAGCTGACAGTTTGGCAATTGGCATGGAACTATTTGGTAAGCTACACTTTCAAACTTGAATCAAGCGATGCATCTGATCCGTGCGGATCGGTTGACTCGAGCACTTCGAGAAGTGCACCATGTCTGACCAAGTGACACGCCTGAGAAATTTTTAGACATGCAATTGTCGGTTAAGTGTTACGTGCAAGTCACATGGCGAGTGATGAATTCACTTGAGAAGTGTGCCCATCACTTTCACATGTTACGCTATCGCCTTTAAACTACCAATTCACATCGTCTTTAAATCATGCTCTATTGTCCATGACAACTTTAAATCGCCAATATATAGGGAAAATGTGGCCTATGGGTTAAAACAACGTATGCTTCAATATATCAGGTGGTTTTGACATGAAAATTTACATTTTATTTAGAACTTATCAGACAAATTGTCAAAAACTTTTCTGATGTTTGTTCCGCATGCTCTCATTGGATTCTCAAGTATTTAATAAGTAGCTTTTCTAAGATCCTCAAAGTATAACAAAAGGGATTTCCACCTGATAGGAGGGGATTTTCAGTTTAGGCCAATGTTGCGCAGTGTTTGGAATTTTTATTTGATTCCCTGTTTTTTATGCTTTTAGTTTGAAACATTTTTTTTATTAAACCAACAGCTCTAATAATTCTCAGTTTGCTTATGTGAAAGGAATCGCAATAAATAACAAGGACACGAGTTTTGTTGATATGTGACTGAAGTAATAAAATATGCCACTGACGGCTCTCCTATACGTTTTGTAGAGAAAAAAAAAGCACAAACTTGCACATTTCTTTTTCCATTTCCTTTCGTCTGCATGTTGTAAGATGATGGGGTATATGCACGTGACTACAAACTTCAATGTGCATTTTACAAATTTCTCGTGACGTACATTCTTTTGTTGTGCTTTCTCGTAATGAAATGAAACCACCAATGTCATTCTTCTAGTCAAATATCCAAAATATTTTTAAGCCATTTACATTCACTATAAAATTTTAATCGTTTTATAAAAAAAAGATAAAATAAAATAAAAATAAACGTACCAATTTATTTGCGGCCAAATTCTAAATTAAAAAATTATTTATATACTTAGACATCCCGTCTAGTTTGTATCGATCCTAGTCCCATACATCAATTACTTACTCGTTGAACCACCGCTATTTCACTGCAGTAGTCCTTGCTCAATACATTGGCCTTCGGTATGTTGTAAACAAGGTGCAGCAATTTTGTCCAGAAACTCCACTCTATTGCAACCTCTTTCACGTACCGTGAGCAATTTTTGTATGGGTAGTCCAGAGTCAGGTATGGTTCATGGGCCCATTTTTATGCATTGATTACAGCCTTACACTCGCGCTTATAAAGCGCATTTGTTGCTGCACCAGAGGTGCCTCATCATTCACATAATGATGATTCATATGAAATGTTAATAAATTACAACTATGAACCATCCACTCTATCTACCTCGGGTACCTAAGTACTTTTTCACTTCGGGTTTGCTTTGGGAGTTTTTAAACCAAAAAAAAAAAAAAAAAAAAAAAGTCGTTGGGAATTGTCTCATCTTTCTTCCTTTCTTGGCTTCTCTTTCTATTCCTTGCAGCTAACTTATCACTTGCATTTTGTAATGCAAAAATAAAAAGTCAATGCTTCCTTGTCAAGTATTTTGTTTCTTTTTTACGGCACGAAAACAGTATTTTTTTTTGTATTTACTCCAAAAAAGAAGTTATTTATTTCCTTTTGAATGGGCAATAATTTCAAGCTTGTCCAATTCCTACATCCTCAAAATAAAACCCCTTCCAAAAAAAAAAAGCGAAATAAAGCAAAGGTGGTAAACAACCCAACGCAAGAAATAATTAATACGCGCACATGAGAAATAAATTTTGGCAGAAACAAGACAAGATTTAATTCGACCGAGAAATCACACACTGATTAATAATGAAGAAACCGCACCAAACTAGCAAACAAAAAGAGTGAAAAGTGAAAAGCTTTGTCACTTTGACCTTTCATCTCTAAACTCGGGGTTATAAAAGGTTAATAGTAAGCTTTAGCATTCCATCTCTGCGTTTGACCTCGTCACACTCGGACTCGTACGGACCCAACAAAAGCTCGTGTTTATTTGATAGTGGGTTTGAACTTTCCGTGCCTTTTCTAATAAGTAGATGAGCAAATTCGCCAAGAATTTTTTTTACTGCACACACTGAATTACACTGTTTTATAATCGATATAAGGAAGCTTTGACCCCACCGTGCGCGAGTCTAACCGCAATAAAAGCCCATTTTGCAACTTCACGCCACAGCTTTTGAGGACCCATCTGCCCCATTTGTGTGTTTCTTGTTTGTCCATGGGATGAAGAGAGGAATCTGGAGACGAGCATTATTGGCTTTCTTGACATCCGCAGGAAATTGCAGACAGTGAACCAGAACCCTTGTCATCAGGTCGTAGACCCAGCTACATGCCGAAAGAGGTTGCAGCAAGAGCTGGTCGATGAGATGAAATGGGTTCATGCGAAAAAACCCAAAAGATCATTTTCCTTTTTTTTCTTCTTTTTCACTTCCAACTAGAAAATTTCTAAATTGCAATTTGACTTAATCGTGTTTTCAACTCACACATTGGATTTTCAATTAATAAATTGTCATTAAATTTCCACTTTAATTCGTTTCCTAAGAAGGAGGAATCTCCATCAACCTGAAACTTTTATAAAAATAAATGTGCGCAAAGTCAATTTGTCCTTGGCGCTGTAGTTTAGGCGACAAGCATTCAAAGATTCACGTCTTATCTCGTTCTCAGGAGGCAAATGAGAGATCCTTCTGAGAGATATGTCAGCATTAAATCCAGGAAAGTAGAAGACAAGGTGGAGAGATTTCTGTTCAATTAAGGCTATCTTGTTAGTACATTGCAGGACCGTAACTCCTCTTTGCAATGGAACTGTCTTCTAAATTATCTCCTTCACATGCATGTTCTTACCCCTACCCTACTTCTTTTCAATTTTTAATGAAGTATGTAATTAATTTATTTTTTATGCCTCGACATATTTTAGTAATTATTAAATTCTAAAGTGAAAAGTTTTAAAAACAAAGGCAATTAATACAATACATAAACCTTAGTTAGTTAAGGATGATTAAACAACTTTCGACCGGTAATGGCTGACCTCCACCTTCCCATGTTGAAACTTGGCATTAATTATTTATTTATTTACGAAATTAAATGTCAATTATATAGTAATTAATTAAAAACACCACAACCACCCCATCCAAGCAGTAGAGCTGTAGTCCTATTTCTGGTTCGCATCTGGTCTTCAACATTTGTAAATCAAAACGAATTCCAGATAACACTAGTTAACCATCTGGTTGGTTAACCATCTGGTATATAACTGTATATGCTCTCATTAAAAGTGAGAAACCGATGCACTGCGGTATTCTTTACAATGTGGGTCTAAATTGCCAAAAAGGACTGAATTCAAAGTAAATGACTCGGGAGGGGGGGTGGGGGAAAGCGACATTTATTATAAATCTTGTCAATGGCTTGTTAAATCCCTTATAAATCTCTAATAAATATCTAAATCTCTAAATCTTTAAATTTCTAAATCACACTTTTGATCTCTAAATCACATTTTTGATCTTTAAATCACACTTTTGATCTCTAAATCACATTTTTGATCTCTAAATCACACTTTAAATCCCAAAGTCACGCATTAAATCTCAAAATTAATCAAGAAATCTCAAAATATATTCCAAATAACCTCAAAATATATCCAAAAAAAAACCTCAAAATATATCCACAAAAAAACTCAAAATAAATCCATAAGTCTCAAAATAAATCTTTTTAAATCTCGAGATTTGTAAATCTCGTCAATAAAAATTGCTAATGTCGGGGGCCCCTCGAAATGACTAAAATAAATGTCTAAATTGACAAAGAACACTAAAATAAATGTCTAAATTGACAAAGAACACTAAAATAAATATCTAAATTGATCACGAATGCTAAAATAAATGTCTAAATTGATCAAAAATGCTAAAATAAATTCCTAAATTGATCAAGAACTGTAAAATAAATGTTTAAATTGACCAAATCAATAAAATTCAACATCGAAATTGTGGGGAAAAATTTAGATTCTGTCAGTACAGCGTGGGTGTTCTATCGCAGCATTTACGGTATTATTAAATTAAATAATAACACCTGAAAAAATACTAATTTATACTGGTAAATATTCCTCAACCGCCCAGCCGAGTAGTAATCGGTTATTAATGTTTTATGTAACGTGTCTCCCCCTCTTAAACTCTTGGTACAAAAAATGTATAAAATCAAATTTTTAAATATCAAAGAAAAAAGCAAAAAAAAAATATACCTTAAACGATTTCAGAATTTATAAAAAAAGCAGTATTTCTTTTTACTTTTTAAGACCTTGCTATCTGTCAGTTGGTCTAACACAATTTGTATTCAATTGTTCAGGGTTATGCGCTTTCGCTTGAATTGGAAAGTGGTTCGACTGGCATGACATGCTAAACCATATAAATCGCTATCAACCCATTTGACTTACTCTTGTTGCACCAGAGCAATTTTTGGCAAAAAGTCAGAATAAAAATACGACAGATGTTCCATTTGCAATCGTTCAGATGAATGAAGGCAGTGGACTTGACTGCCGCTCACAAAATGTCAACCACTACCTAAAAATTCCATTCATGCTGGTCGTTTGACTTTGTAATTTTTCTTTAAACCCGAAATGTCACTATTTCTTTACAACGAAATAAAATATCACACTACGCGTGCTCCCTACCACATTTACAATCACGCGTTTTTGACACACCCACTCAAAACAAGCGCCAATATGCCTATAATCTGCGTAACCGCGCCGTACGTTGGGTGGGTTCCCCGCACTGCATTTCATCGCATAAAAATCACGACAAATTTTCTATTTTCCTCGCGTGTTGAAATACCCCAAACGCTTAGTCTAATTCGAAGTGTTTACCTTCTTCTATTTGGCGTGCGAAGTTCCAACGCTGTAAATGCATATAACCATTTTCTCCTAGTATCACTAATTAGATTTCAGCGCATTAAAGGACGAACTAAGAAAAAGCGGTTCCCTGGAGACAGCCATCTTCACGTTCAAAATAATAACATACCAAATGCCCAAATTGGAAGTAAAACTGCATTATTAAGTTATGGCTTTTCATTATAAAATTAGCTTTAAAAGGCGGCGAAAACTAAATAGCGATGTCAACTTTGGTCACTTTGATTAACCAGAGCGCAGTACTCATTTGTTTCAATGCGCATAATTAGATTAATCGGATTACCTCATCGAAGTAACTGACTAATTTATTTTATCACTATTTTAAAATAAGTTTTAAAATAAAATTCTTACCTCCGATTACTCACGTAAGAAAAAAAGATTCTTTGATGTGTCTTGAGAGTCAAGCAGCGTCTAGTTCATTACTTGTTGCTTGTGGTATTTCATTGCGGTAGAGGAAATTGCCACACGATTGATGGCCTAGAGTCCCGCCGACCATGCCTGTACATCTCCAGTTAGTCGCCAAACTGATGCGCATTAACAACTCGACTCCCGCCAAATATAAGACTGTGATTGAATTGAACCTAAAACACGAATATCATTATTAAATTTAGAAAATATTCGTAGAATTTGTATTTAGAAATAAAATTACATTTTACTTTAAAATGTAATTGGTCTTCAAGGTTTTGTACAATGAATAAATACAAGGAATGATTAAGTGTTGAGATATCTAATTTTTAGTCAATATTTAAATATTTGAGAACTTTAATGGACGAGTATTTATTCAGTTCCGTGTTTAAACATAACCTCAAATTTCGTCTAAAATCTCCATCTGTTCTATGAATAAAGTATTCTTTTTAAATGGTAAATGTGGTATACAATTGTGTATCGTGTCATCTTTTATCTTTTGTGCTGAATTTGCATTGCACGATCTCTCAAATTTAACCAAAACCACGTTAAAGTTGATAATTTTATTTCATTTCAAACTCAGCCATTAGTAAGTCGCAGAAAAGCATCAAACCTACCAACATGTAACAATCCCACGTTGCTGCCATCCACTCTTCCTGCTAGCACGAAGAGGTCATGTCAAGATACGATGAACCTTGTCTAATGGCTGATGCCCGCTCCGCGTAAGGGTAAACGAATGAGCGGGTGATCGGTAGTACCCAAAGATAATAATAATATTATTAATCTGCCTAAAATAAAGCGCGTAAAATATATGCACGAAGTAGCCCACCTGTCACGCCAAATTCGATATTAAAAGATCAAATGTTAACGTATTAATTTACTCGCGAATCACTTGACGAACTACGATTTCAACATGGCGTCGAGAAAATGAATTGCCGCCCGTAACGTCACAGCGTGTACAGCGCAGTCTAGAAATAAAACGAGCAAACAGAGAGAAATAAAAATAAGCCTAGACAGCCCACACATTATATACGTATCAGTATCACATCATTTTTAAAGACTTATCCAAAAAATGAGTTGGATTAATAGTTTAGCCTGCAAAGTAGGTGTTAATCCCATAGATTTACGCACATGCGTCTATTATACTAGTTGTGGTATCTTATTAAGAGCATAACAGCATTTAATATCATCATCAGAATTAATTAATTAACAGTAGCGCCCGAGAATAGCGGCTGACAGTTTAATAAGAAAAAAATTGTTCAATTTATTGTAAACGCGAGGCAAGAACATAATGAAAAATTCTGCTTTTTCTCCAGTAAAACTGAAGCCCTAAACGCATCAATTTTTTTTTGATTGGTTAAAATTGATTTCTTTACCGAAATCTATGTTGTTTTAGCTTTTGGGTTCTTTCAAGTATTGTATAGGAACAAGAATAGCTGTAATTGGAATGAAGTCGTCTTTTTTGTCGCCCATTCAGCACAACTGCAATTTGCTACTTGCTAGACTGCACGTGTTGTTTGCTTCCCCAAGCGAGGTTATAAGTGACCTTTCGTAATAACTGCAGTGAGCAAAGTAATTAGCAAAAAATGAAGCTATGGACTTTACTGTTTGTTTTATGAAGAGACTGCTTGTTAATTATTTTATTTAATTTGCCATTGCCCATATAATTACATAAAAACTAAAACATTGGTCATTAAAAAAAATAAAACACAATAAATATGCACATTTCATTACATATTCTTCCATTTATTTAAATAAGTTTGATATACTGAACACTTAAAGTCCATTCACCTGGTATAGAAATTTATAGGAGCAGTTTTGAAATCGCCCATTGACAGGTGCTTCCCTCAGAGCAATAATATATCACTCAAGTCCTGATGAAAGAGTATAACCTAATTGATTTCACTTGAGGGTTTTCAAATATATATATCAAAGCCTGCAGATGTTCAGGCTTTCAAGATTTCAACTAGGAGCAATGAGTTGTATGTTGAAACCCTCTAAAAGGGGTTTTATACATCGGGATCCGTATACGGTAATGTCTACTTGAGAACGTTTCCTTTTATTACCGTTTTCTTCTGTTGAAAATAGTTGAATGGCACTCAGGTCTTTTTTCTATAGCAGATCTTGACTGATGTGATGATGTGAAAACAAGTATAAAAGATTTTCGCCGAAACGGCGTAAATTCGAGACACATTTACATTCAAAATAAAGTGGTAACAGACATGAGCTGCACTTTTTTTTTCTTTATGCAAATGGTTAGAAAATGGGTATGTGGGTAATATGAGTAGTTTTACTAAATTATAGGTGCACGTCTTGCAATATCAGGACTTTCTATGCCAGATGTTTCTTAAGAGCGGCTGGTAAAATGAAAACCGCACTCCCACAGAGATAGAAACCGTTAACGGAGTCTTGGCAATTTTATACGTCGTGCGTGTTGGACTATTCATATTGGCTGTTTTTGGTCCATTAAACCCAATTAGACCGCTTTTCTCCTCCTCTTTACTTTCTTTCTTATTAACAAATAGAAAGAAAAAATAAAAGATTTGTGTATATAGCAAAAAAAAAAAAAAATTGTTACGGAGTAAATCGTTTTCAATGTCCCACTTTCTTTTAATAAAGCATTTATGATAATTAAGTCTTCTTGAGAAAAATATTTTTTTCTTTCGGAGAGTTTGTTTTTCACTCATTTGACAAAATTGTGTGCATTAAACATGTCAGTTACGACTGCTCGTTTTGTTGAACATTTTCAATTGATTAAGGAGTCGCTGTATGTATTACAGTCAATTTGCTGGTAAATACAGAACACAAGTAGAAATTAATTTAAAACATCTCCATGTTGGCAAGAAACAATTTCTGAATTGTTTATACGGTTAGCAATTCCATTTTCAAACTTTCCTTGACAGATATTGAAGCCAAAATATTTGATTTAAAAAAAAAAAAAAAATATTAAATAAATTCGTTTTTAATTACATCTGCCAGTCACTTCTTTTTAATAAAATAAAAAAAGAAAACGGGGGAATGTTATCAAATTTCAGATAAGTTTTGAAACAAATGGCATTTAAGTGCATTTTTTTTTTCGGCCCCTCTCTTTTATTGTCATTAGCAGTTTTCACCTGCGTGGTTCCTTCTTTCTTTTTAACACTATTTTTGAAACGGCGGGTCCATTAGAACCCTCTCTAGAGAACATTCCAGATTCAAATTAGTTCTTCATGAATGCAAAACTTTTGCTCCTTGCTGGGTATGTCGTTATTGTGCCAATAAGTATCCCGGTCTCCTCTCTTTCCAACAGCCGTTACCTTATTTGCATCTGTGCATGCCATCAAAGTGCCTTTGCTTCAGCTCTTCTTTTTCACTTTCTTCCCCTCATTCTATCTTTAATACTTAAGTTTTGACGATGGTGGTGATAATGTGTTCACTTTAGCCTTATCTAATAAACCCAAGCATGGGTAAGCCTTGGAGAGTTCAACCTAGTTATCAGTTTTCTTATTATTTTCTTTTATATATAATTTTTTAAAATATGTATAGCGGTAAGTGCCTAAACCATTTCATTAAACTAAGTGTCGGTATCGTTTTAATAAAAAATAAAAATTCATACTGCATTTGAATTTCACTTACCAAAGAATTCGGCAAAATAAAAAAATTTTAAATTAAAAATATATAAAAATTGAAAACGGCTACTGTAGTATTAAAATTTATAAAATCGTTAATTAAAAAACTCATGTCAAAATATCGTTAAGAATCAAATTACAATATCTTGTAATAGGGAGTTTCATTAATTCAGTCGATTTTGCGATTGTGCAATTTGAACGATTTTGCAATTTTGTGCTAGTCATGGGATATCTGTTCCACCAATCAGATTCATAATTACTAATGTATAAGAAAGTGAAAATACAAAATTCCAAAATTGTATAAAAGGTAGGTTTTGCGACTTTGACAAACTTGTCAAACTTAAAATAAAATAGATGTGGCCAAGCTCGATCTAAGTGTCCAACTTGAACTATCATCTATATGCTTGGAGCATTCTGTAATCACATAACATCTAAGAAACTCGAGAAACAACTCTGGTATACTCTGTGAAACTTAAAACCTACTAATTGCATTTTATTTAAAAAAAAAAAAAAAATTCTTTTTATCACATTAATTACACAGTTCTCGTTTTCATGTATCTCATTTTCAATTGGAAGGGTACAACTAAAACCCAATATGGCGGACAACGCAAAATTGCAAAATCATGTGATTGTTTTTGGAGGCTTCAATAATTATTGATTTTGTAATTAACAAAAAAAATCACATAATTGCCAAATCGTAAGCGTAACATGTAATGATAAACCCTTTAATGTAACGTTAACACCCAAACATTTTTTTCTTCTTTTTGCACTTGGAACTGTATACTCTTAACATTTTACATAAACTTTATGAGCATGGTTTGCCAGTAATAGCTTTTTATCTCATTATGTATGGTGTTAATGCAAGAAACTTGAAGCTATAAGGTCAACAAGAGCCACAAGATATGCGGTCAGTTTAATAGGCAGCGACTCTAATTGAAAAGCCGTCTTGTTGTCCTATCTGTTTTTGTTGTGCCGAGAGATGACGAGTTTGGATGTCCTTTCCCTTTGAGTGCCCCATAAAAAGGAAAGAGCTCGTGTATGTCGCCCAGTTCATAAACGTCTAGACGTTAAATCAAACATGGCTTGCGCATCTCGATAAAATGTGCCTGGTACAAATCATGGCCCTCATGGGAAGAAAAAGGTGGCAAGAAAGAAATAAATGACACTGGAACCAAATAAAATAGAATCTATTTCTTCAGCAAAAATGGAATTGGTTTTGTAAACGATTTGTATAAATTTAACGCTATATTTCTTTTTATCTACAGGGGAGGTCATTGCCATGTTGGATGGCGTCAACGTGACTGCTGTATTAAAAAGAGAAGCGCAATTACCGTGCAACATAACACCACCTACTGATAACGATAAACCTCATTTGATCTTCTGGTACAGGGAAATATCGGGAAGTCCATTTTACAGGTGAAATTCAGTCGTATTACAATTTCATTTTACAAACATTACGTTATGAATAATACATTTTTTATTCTATTTTAATTTAATGATTTATGGTATCTACATACATTGAAACAGTTTCAAAAAGCTATTTCTGTACCAGAAATAGATAGAATATATTTTTCATTTAACTTTGCAGTAGCTATAGTATCTAGTATGTATATAACGCAAAACACGGCTGCCGGTATATGTTCCATTACATTAATATTTAAAATGTGCAATAGTTGAAACCAGTAACAATTTGATCACATGTGTTCGATGTTTTACTTTCTGAAAGCTTTTGCTAAAACTTAATGTTGATAAACCATCAATTTGAGTCTGAAGTATAATCTAAAAGCAATTAGATTCTGACCAAACTTTATTTGCATATAAAACATTAAAACCAAGCCAACCTAAGATGTAGGACCGCGTAATTTAGAGATGTAATTAACTAATGTATTTCCAGGTAGACAAAATCTGTTGGAAATAACCGCCTCCAACACTTCAACAAACAAAAAAAGAATGGTGGGAACATTGCAGACTTACCTGGACGATCAATAAGCATTTTCTAACTGCAGATTTCCTATGTAAATTTATAGGAATATGAAATCTGACCCCAATTTTATTCAAAGGCTTTTTACATTTGAGTTTTGAAACTTTATTTTTTTTATTTTATCATTTTCTCCTATCTTTATTTATTTTGTCATTTTGTGACCGGTAGTGGTGGTTCCGCACTAAACCGCTACTGGTCACGGTGCTATCATTGCCCAATGGCCCCACCCAATCCTTGTTTCCAGGATTGGATTGGTCCATCACGGAGCAAGGGCAGTCGAGTGGTGAAAAGTGCTGGCTGACCAAGAGTTCTGCTCCAAATACCTTGGTGAACGGTGAACGAACTAACCAGATGAGGACTGAGGTTGATTTTAAAAGGCGATCTGAGTATTAAACCCGCAACCTCCTGGGTCATGGCATGAAGCACTGTGATCCACGAGTTTGTTATGGAGTGTGGATTTACTTCGTCAATAGTAGGCGCTTGGGGAGTGCCGACTTCACATACCAAGGAAATGCCAACTGGTAAAGTGGCCAGGGCTAGTTGGAGGTTTTGTGGGGCCATGGAAAAAAATTTATTAGTGGGGCCCCAAAATATACGCAATAAGGAATATTTTATCGAAAAATCATATAATTTTATTAAACATCATTTACAAACATTAAGTACGTATAATTATATACTTGACAAAAAATCACAGAAAACAAAATTATATTTCTTAGAAATTTGAAAGAGCGCGAAAAACCGACATCTGAGCCGGCCCTGCTGTTTCGCTAGTGGTGAAACATAAAACGCTCGTAATGACACAATTTGTATTATTATCAAGAAATTAATTATACAAACATGAATAATACCATAAAAATGGTATGTACACATATATAGCAAATAAAAATTAAGCCTGGCGACGACCTGTGTAATCAAATTGAATCGATATTGCCTTTAAGCTCGCAGTAAATGTCTTGATTTAAAATTTGTTCTTTGCTTCTGGTTTTGCAGTTTGGATCTTCGAGATAAACCGTTAGACTCTGGCAAACACGTGCTAGGAGACGATGTGCGCAACCGGATGGTATTTCGCACGCAGCCTAATCCTGCTTATTTGCTTATCCACGAAGTGGAAGAAAGCGACGAAGGCAGCTATCGATGTCGAGTGGATTTTCGAAGTTCACCCACGCGATATTTCGTCGTTAATCTTACCGTTATAGGTTCCTGACACTAATAATCTCAGCTCATCTGACAAGATTTGTTTTAACAATAACGTATCTCCTCAGTTCCACCTATATCTCCATCCATTTTGGACGAGAGAGGTTTAGAGCTGGGATCTGTAGTGGGGCCTTACAATGAGGGTTCAACTCTCTTCATTTCATGCGAAGCCAAAGAAGGTAAAAATTATAGGCCTCTTAACGTGTAGAGTGGAGTAGAACATTCCGTCGGATATTTATCTTCATTTTCTCGTGATCTAAGGTTGGCCTCCGCCTGCTGTTACTTGGTGGCGCGAAGATACCTTAATGGATGACAATTATGAAGTGACCTCTTTGGGAATTGTTCGCAACGACTTGGTAGTTCCGGCCTTGAGTCGAGCGCATTTCGGAGCAACGTTCACGTGCCAAGCTTCCAATACCAATCTGACGAAGCCGATGGCAACAAGCATAAATCTGGATATGAATTGTAAGTTTAAAATTGATGTATGAAGGAATGGTAAAACATTTTTAACGATGCAATTAGCAAGTTGCTGTTTTATTTCCTTGAGAGTTAAAATGAATGAAGTGTAAAACGTTTCTGCTGTTCACATGGGTTGGAAATGGGTTTTTCATATTCAGTTTTATTCGCCAACCTTAATGGCCGTCAGGTGACGGATTAAATACGGCTATTCATATTCCGCAGGTTATAAAAGTGAAGTATTAACCAACAAAAATAAAACGTTTTTAAAATTTTTTACACTTCTTTTTATCTTTACTCAACTAAACTCATTGCAGTTGAGAAACTTTCTTAAAGTGCCACTTAGTGCATATGTAATGTATATTCATGCAAACGAGTATATACTTTCTTCTTATCAAGTTTTCTCTTAAAATTAAGATTTATTTTTTATTGAAGTTAACGTAAAAGTGGTAAAATTTTAGTCTCAAGTTCAAGGATGTATTTATTTGATTATAGTTGTTCAATCAAATTACATGTTGCAAAAGCACCTGCTGCCCTAAAGATTTGCAATAACCTCGACCACCCGAGTAACGCAGGGCGGCCTACTCATCACTGGGGCGATCTGTTGACGTAGATCCAGAACCCTGTGGTGTGTGTGTGCTAAGCTGATCTAACACTGCAGATTAGTTTTTGAACATCCATAACGCAATTTAGACTAAACAACATATTTAAACTGCTTTTTGAACTGCTTGTCTCGATCTAACTTTAAAAATGGCAGCCAATCGCCATGTTCAAACAACAAAACATGTTTAACTGCAAGTTACACATGACTTTATGAATACATCTACCATTTGTATTTGCTTACTCATACTTTTATTTATATTTATTTATAGCTTATCATGTAGGTTCATACGGATTACTTATATCTGCGTTGCCATTTCGGTTGCCATTTTTTCTTAAGTACTTAATCCATATACAGTATGAGAATAAATTGGACGTAATAGATATAAGCCATAAACATAAAAAAGCAATTCCCTAAAGCTTGCTTTAAAGCTTCTTTTGTTCTAGTTCTTCGCTGTGTACTTTTTCTTTTGAGACTAATCTCGATGTACTCGGAGAAACGAATGGGAGTGAGTACGAATACAGAATAATAACATTTATGAAAACCCTTTTTAATTTTCTGGAAAACGAAGGGGGAGTGGCAAAAGAAAACCATTTGATATTGAAATTAGATGGTAGAACATAATGAATTGCGGCACCATTTGAAAAACATAATCGTACGGAAGTGCATTATCGTGCGCAAGAATAACACTGATGATTCATGATCATAAGACATATTGGATAGGATGGCGAAATTTCTAAAAGGAAATGAACCCAACTGTGACATAAGGGAGGGCAAAAAAGCACATTATTAAGTTGAGTAAAATGACATTTTTATACAAGTTGCTTGAAATTTATGATGTGCTAATCCATCGACAACGCCTGAATTCTGGTCAAAAGAGGACCTGTTGGCATTGATCAATTGATGACAAAAATCATAAGAAATCACATAAATTAAACTAAGAACAAATGAAAAAGCAGAGTTTGATGATGGAGCGAGGTCGTTACGCCATCATATTGAATGAAAATAAATCATAAACAAGAAATCAGCAAAAAAAATCAAAATAATAATAAAAGTATATGTATAGTTCCTGCTGAGAACTGCTCTTCTTGTTTATAATAAATTCTCAATAATAATTTTTTTGTTTAATTTTTATTTTCTATTACTTTGTATCTAGTAAAACCACTCGGTGTTAAAATTCACAGTCCTCGTCGTTCGCTGTCAGCAGGACGACGTTACAAATTGCAGTGTCGTTCTTTTGGCTCTCGTCCTCTGCCTATCATGGCTTGGTGGATGGGTGATCAGCGACTTAAAAACACAGAGGAGACAACTTCAAGTGATGAAAACATTACTACTAGTGTCCTGAATTTTAAACCAACAAGTGCTGACGATGGCAAATACCTGTCTTGCCGTGCTGAGAACCCTGCCATTCAAAAAAGTGGCATTGAGGATGGTTGGACCCTCGACATCCACTGTAAGTCAATTGTCAATAATTCCAGTAAACATCTATTTTTTTTTCTTCTTCCTCTCAGTGCACATCGGTAATGTGAAAATAAGCCTTAAATTATTCGCTCGTTCTCATTAGAAAAATTTGCAAACTAAAATTGCTTTCAACTTTTTTTTTCTCGTTTCTTTTAAAAAAAAATTCACATTCAATTTCTTTAAAGTGTAAGAGTACTATTTATTGATTCATCGCAATTTGCCTTCTAGACGTGGAAAAGTAATGAAGTAATTTATCAAAGTTGTTACGGTTGAAAAAGAAAAAGGAAAAAGAAGATAAAAAACAATTTTCTTTTCAGGCATTTTGAAAATATTACAAAAATGGAATATGAAAATGAATACGAAAACAGCGAAAGGAACTAATGAACGCAAAATATCTTACGAACCTAAATTAATTAAATAAATAAAAGTGATGGTTCCGTAGGAGTAATATCAGATCATACAAATCAGAAAATCAATTAAAACTAGAAATTACTTAGACTTGAAAATTAAAATGGATATACCATCGCACGAATTGAACATACAGAGGATTTTTCGATACTATAGTCAGTCACTTCTAGAATGAATGTGAATGATGGTGATTGGGTGATCACGAAAGGATAAAAGCGGCTTCTGAAGTTTCTGATGGAATCCAAAGCCGCACTCCGTTCAAGACAATGTAGAGCCATGCAAATGCAAGATGATAGGAAAATATTTCCATCATCATATTGGTAAGGCTCAATATAAAAGTGGTTCGTTTAAATTCCATCATTCTTAAGACCGACTGCTCAATTGTTCTTCTTAAAAACCCGCTTGAATCCAGTAAATCTGTATTTCAGTTAATTACCGTAACTTAAACTGCGCTAAAAATGCCAATCGCTACTAAACCGATTTACTAATTAATTTGTTGAATATAGTACAGTTGAGTCTCTGTAATCTGACGTGTATCGTGTCAGCAGGTATCGGCTTACTGCAGATTGTCGGATTACTGGATTTTGAATTAAAAATAGAACTATAAGACTAATTGACTTTGTTTATTAATGCACTAATTTAGCAAAACTAATCATACAACTAGCAACTAACAGTTGTTCTGTAGTGTATACATCGTTCTCTCTTTGTCGCACACATGCACACATAGACAAGTTGTAATTTAACACGAAAATTTCATGTACCGACTTGCCGAGTGTCGAATTACTGAATGTGTCTGACTTGCAAAGTGTCGAATTACAGAGACTCTCTACTGTATTCGTCTTTTACTTAATAGTTATTCCCATTGTGACGCTGGAGTTAGGACCATCGCAAAAAAAAGATAACATACACGAAGGAGATGATGTTTTCTTTGAATGTCGCATCACTGCCAACCCCTTTGCACATGCAGTTGAATGGAAATTTCAGGTGAATAATTCAATGTTGAGTATATTCAATTTTTTTTTCTATTCAATATGTTAGTGAGTCACATCTGTGACATCAAATAACTGAAAAATTGATGGTCAGCAGCTTTGCAATGTCCACATATGTCCGCGACATAAAAGGCGAAAAGAAATAAGATCCTTTTTACTTTTAAAGTAAAGATATCTACACACTCAGTCTTAAAAATTTTGGTTACTGATGAAGAGCAATAAATTTAAATAGAACTGTGCCAACTTTACGACCGAATAGTGATGGGTTTATATGACGTTTTCGAGAGCAGTTGTGTAATTCTGTTGAGTGTGCCAAAATGAAAATGTTTCTATCAGTCGAAGGCAGCAACTGCTTTACAGTAAACCATAAACCAAAAGTTGGTGCTATAAAGTTGTTTATGTATTTAAAAGACTTATTTATATGTTTGGTCATGAAACAAGATTTTCTTGTCCAACCAAACAATTCAAACCAATCCTTGTTTATAGCGGTTTCGTATTTATTCCTCTTTTTAACTAGAACCAATACCTAGTGAATAATGCCACTGCCGGAATTATTATCAATAACCAGTCTTTAGTAATTCAATCTGCACAAAGAAGTAGCGTTGGATCTTATAAATGCATCGCCATCAACTCGGAAGGTGAAGCGCAGAGTAATGTCTTCCAATTGCGCGTGAAACGTAAGTTAATGACTGCAGTGATTATTTCCAAAACTAAGGTCATTATTAAAGGTTAAGTGAAGTAACCAGTAAAATAATCATTTACTTATCGTTCCGTGAAAAAATGTCAAGGGCACTGATGAAAAAGGTGAGAAAACGTTTACCTTTTGCATCTAAGCTTATTAAAGCACTACATTTGTTTTATTGAATTTAATATTTAATCTTTAGTACAGAGATACGCTTATCACCAGCCATTACGTCAGATCTATTGGCTACATTTATACTCAATTCCCACTATAAACAAAACAAAAACAAGTTTCAGGCTACATAAATAAAGATAATTGTTTTTCAAGCTGACTTGGTATGTGTATTGATATACGTGAGGTACAATATATACACTCTTATATTGTTTAATCAATAAAGTGCCATAAAGATGACATTCTCTTTTCTACAATGCTTTAATAGAAATCGACTTGGGTACTAAATAAGTAATAATAATAAAGTAATAATAAGTAATAATAATAATTTAACACAAAAAAACAATGCATGCTTAAGACCACACTGAAGAAGTGAAACTTTTTTACTTAATTGCTAACATTCTGGTTTAAATTAAATGTTGAAAATCATGTACGAACGAAAGTGAAGTGTAATGAAGGTAAAAACAAACACATCCGTTTGATTAGACACCTTTCCAAAATACTGTCGATAGATGTCACTGACTTTCGTGACAGTTTGATGATAAATTTCCGTTTCATTCCAAAATCACACTAGCCCAAGGCGCCTAAAGAAGTTTCACTTCAAAAAAATGTTCACTTAACCTTTAACGATCAGTATACTGTATTATCAAGATGACTTACGGTTCATGAAATTATTCTTGCAGACTTTCCCATTTGTAAAACAAACCAAATAACCACCTACGGTGTTGCGAAGAATGAGGCAGCTCACATTCTTTGTCAGGTGGTCGCTTATCCAGATAAACTAACTTACCGTTGGGCCTTCAACCATACAACCCATCGAATCCCTTCTGTAACCAATGCAACAGAGAGCACTCTCCTGTTCATTCCAAGATCAGAACTGGATTTTGGCACTTTAATGTGCTGGGCAACAAATGAAATTGGTACCCAAATAGAACCTTGCTTTTATCACGTTATAGCTGCTGGTAATACAAAACATAAACGAACCTGCAGATATGCTCATATACGCACAACAAAATAAATCTTTCAGGAATTCCGGAGCCTGTATACAATTGCACAGTTTATAATGAAACTGAATCTTCACTGTATGTTGAGTGCCGCGAAGGATATAATGGCGGGCTCGTGCAAAATTTTATCTTAGAAATAAATAATGCCATTACGAGAGAGGTAATTTAATTTATTGTTTTGCTCGTAAGTTAATATTATCTTAGCATTTTAAGCGAAGTATGCGTTTCCACTGCTATTTTCGTTTTATATTCTATTATTTAGCTCAAATGGACATTCACCAATCCACGACCTCTTTTTTATGTGAGTGGTCTGCAGTCGGGAACTACACTGACATTAAACATTTACGCTTCAAATTTAAAGGGGCGCAGTGAACCAGTAGAGATGAATGCGCGCACACGAGATTTAGTTGATAACTCTGAAGGTGACAGTTTATTACCAATTATTTTTATTTTATTAGTTCTACTAACGTTTTCTTTTCTAGATAATGGTGTTTTAGCCCTGACTCCCATCTTGGGAGTATTAATTGGCGTCGTTTCAGCTTTGTCGATAGTTGCCATTGCAATTGTCATCATTATGCGATGCAAAGTGACACAAATCATGAAACAAAAACGCATCGAGAGAGAAAAAGAAGAACGGTAAATTCATTTATTATTTATGTGCGATATTTGTCGTGTGTAGACATTTTTGAAATTCTTATTGATGTTGGGTTTGTTGTTTAAAGATCAAGCTTTCCTTTGCGTAAAGATGTAGACGAAACTGGAGATGCAGATGAAAAGTGCCCGGATTTAATTCCCAGTAGCAATAGCAAAGAAGGTTTGTTGCTCTTCACATCAAAATTGTTAGTATTGTTTGCATACTATCTATCTTGTTTATTCTCCGCATGTCAATAAGATCAAGAGTTCCCTCCAGTAGAAGTTAAGTGTTTACGCAATCAACAGAGTTACTCTCAAAATCCCTATCAGTTAGAGAATTCACTTCAAAGGCAAACTCATTTACCAGCATACACCATACGAAATACATCAGATCCTGTCCAATATCATAACGAAATGAGTAATCTATACCAAATAAAAGAGGTAATCCTTTCAAATCAAATTACCACTAATTTTCTGTCGAGTTTGATTAGGATTAATTGATACGTGCGATTATACAGACTGAATCGTCGGATCAGCACCCTCTCGAACAAAATCCATTACAGCCACTTCAGTGGTTTTCTCCAGCCCACAAAGTAGTCAGTTGGAAAATTCCGCACACTTCTTATGGTCACCCCGAAGAGGATGTCGAAACTCCACTTATGTCCAATCACATACCCTTGGTACTGTTCATTAATAAGAATAAGATGAGCGTGTTTTTAAAAGTTAACATCTTTTTTAGCAGCAGTTTGCAAATTCTTCACAACGGAGCAGTGCTAAATCTCCAGTGGAACTGTCGCACTTTTAATGTCTAAAAAAAGAAAACTGAAAATAATTTCAATACTTAGAATTATTAATTCCAAACAAGACCTGATAGTGACAGTCGTCATTTTGTTTCCAACTTAAAACAGAACATCCAGATTGCATCGAGTTCACGACTGAACTTGATCATTTTATTCAGTGTTAACATTATCAAAAGGTGTTTATTAATTTTGTACAAACAAATCTATTTCTTGTACACATGAAGGGGAAGAAAACCGTTGTAAATAAATTTTTATCCATTTTGTAAACAAATATATATCACTGATACCGCAGCGCGAGTTTCATCGAGATGACGATGACAAACTGTTCGTACTAAACTATCCACGTAACATCATCCTCATAGTTCATTATCATTTTGATGAGTTCCTCTTCGCAATAGATTTCTGAAAATATCCAATTGCGCATTGCTTTGTCCGCCTAGTGACAAAACGTATCAAAATTTTAATAAAGTTGCATATAATTAAAAAAAATCAAAAAAAAATCGAGACCGTCATTGAACAGTTAAAAGTCATCAATCTTCTTTTCTTACAACGCAAGAGGTGAAGTGGTGTAATCTAAGAACTATAACTAGATAGAAGTGAGCTGTCAAATTGGCACATCTTTTGTACAGTAAATGCTATGATTGGAATCGATTGAATCTTTCTTCATTCTCTTTGCTGCATGTAGTGGCAACAAGATTTTTCTATTCTCTCGCCGTTTGTCGAGCCGCATACTAATGTTGCAGAAATAAGGTCGAATGTTGTGATATAACAGTTTATTTGGCACAAAGCTGCCAATTATGGAAGGGGTTGCGAGAAACTTAACCTGTAATTACCTTTAATCTGACAGCTGTGAAGATTTCATTATCATGCGCCTTCTTTGTCAACTTAGTAACCACATCTGATTTCGATCATCTTGCAAGAGACGATTGTGGTCACATGTGTACAATTCCAAGTAATTTCCGAACTGAAAGAAATCATAACGAGCTTGTTTCAAGAGGAACTTAAAGATGAACGAATCTAAGTTAATTCATTTTCTAATTATTATCTAGAGTTCAAACCACGAGGATCACTCGTGATGAAGTTTAATAGTGCCATCAGTCAATTTACTGTCGCTTTGATTGATGCAGTTGGAGGAGGTTTTATGACTACTTTAAGCCTAACATCAATGGTAAAAGGTCATCAATCATCACGAGAAAATTGGATTGCGGTAATGGACACTCACTGATGTGGTCAACCACATCTCAACTCGCTCCCCGGAGAAAGCACCTGAAGTACATGATAAAAGATTGTCTAAAAAATTAATGCGTGACATTATCTCGAAGTTTTATTCTTAAATTTAAGTCTCATTTTTCCCACTTATACAATCAGGAAATGTAATCAAGAAATGTTGCATTTTATTTCCCTTATGACCTATCCAAGATAAGCAACAAAAGGTTGCTTGCGAATTTATTTTGACAAATGTTACGAAAACGAATGTAATAATGGATTTAATTTGTCCTTTATATTTCTAGAGACCCAAAAGTTAAAATCGGTGGAAAGCAAACATTCTTTGTGGACGGTACACCTGACTATTGAGGTAAAAGTAGATTGTGCTTCAGGGCGATCACGAGCAATAAAGTGAGAAGAGAGATTACTTTCGTCTCGAACTTGGCATTTCAATTTCGGAGTGTGATTACACCACCCAATAAAAGGACTGTCATGTCTGATAATGGTACCATCAATATTTATTGGCGGGGCACGACACTAAATTAAAAGGTTACTGTGTTTTGGTTTCAATTTTTACTGCCTTATCATTATAAAAGTACATTGTCCCTTGTTTAAAATTAAATATTTACTCAATTACAGAACAGCGTCAACATTTGATTTGTACCATATGGACCGACATATTTTACAAATTCAGTTGATCATTTCCTTTTATTTCATGTAATAACTCATCCGTAGCTATTAAAACGTCCTCCTTCTGTCTCTATAGAACAATTTAAGTAAAAACTTTTTTCGACTTCGTTTCCCACTTCTTTTTTTAACACGATGTTGCAACTTGCTTGCACTTTGGCTGCAAGGAATGCTCACCAGATAATGAGTTCTCGTCTATGAATGGATTGGAGCAGCTGAGGCACAATCCCTCCAGCTTCTAAGTAATCTCCGAATAATGAGGCGGAGTAGCAGCTTTCCTTGCCGCACATCAAGTTTTCACCAGCAGCAATTCATCTTTAAATCAATAACTGTACATCAGTAACTATACAAAAGGAAAGATTATATTGTTCTACTATCAGCCGTGTAAACTGATCACTTTTAAATGTGGATGCGCATCTCGACTGAATTTAAGCAGACCCCATTTGTCTTGTCAGTGCTAGCCGTCGTTAGATAAATAATTATGTTTCCATATAACGCATGCTTTATTATTAAAGAAAACAATAACCTCATTAGATATACGCTTTAAAATGCGTATACCGTATTATTTTATCGATTGGCGATTTACGCAGCAACCCACGAATGATACACATCCTCGTGGTTAACATCATTGGCTGCAGTGGTTTCCAGTTCAAGTAGGTTTGGAAACACGTTCTTACACATCCAACTTGATGGCCATATCAATCATCTGTCCAGCTTTGTTATCTTCCGCGTGGATTGTTTTTTTAAGCGTGGGGTAATTTTCATGAGGGCATTGCGTGCACATTACCATTTAAAGAATATATTGAAAACAACAATTTTTTTAGATTGCAGGCGCCTTGAAAAAATAACTGATGCATCATTCACTATTGCACTCTTCTTGTTCCTATCTCCCCACAGGCCGAACGTCGCTCCAAGGGCCAATTTACACTTACGACAGCCACTGCACATTTCCTAAGGGACATTTCATATTGGCAGCATAGGGGGCACTGGGGGCGCTTGCTCCACCATTTTCTATTGCTTCCTATCCGAAGTCTGGGTTGATAAAACACAGGACATGTTCTGTCGGATGACGGACATCCAAACGTAATAAATTGTACACAGAAATAACTAATGCTCAATTTCTAGCAGTGAAAATAGTTGAAATAAATTTTATTTAATATTGAATTTTATAATACATTTTTCTGATGAAGATTGGTATTTGTGCTGCAATCAATACTTTTAACAACAGTAGAGAGACTCCAGTCAATTGGTTTATTATTGCTTCATGCCCTGTTGCATTACATAATCCAATTACATTCAACAGTTTGTGAAAAAAAATGCAGAATGTAATTTAGTTTGTCAAAAATAAAATTTTGCATTGTTTTATGAAAATAAATTAAGAAACGTTAAGTGAATGCTCGTGGACAATATTACTTCTTTTGCAAATTGATTTTTGAAATGTAATAGTAAAGCTTTGTGGATGAAAAAAAGTACTCACCTGTATCACCTCATGTCTTCATCCTTACTTTCTTTTCTATTCTCAGCTTCTTTTGGATCGATGCGAGACAATTCCTCTCGCTTTCCTCTATTCTGCGTGTGTCGGTTGAGTGATCATCAAATGCGGTTACCTGCCCTGTAGGCACAGCAGGTATTGGCATCTATTTTGTGCAGTGAACCCTTTGACTCGAACATTTGTTCTTAAGATCAGTTTCAAATGAGTCATTAAATGGCCTTGCAAAAATACGCCACCGATTTTTGTTTCGAAAATTAGTGCAACTAGCTTTAAGGTTTCTGGCCCAGCGATAATTAATTCTGCAAGTTTATTGCACACTTTTTACCATGCGTGCCTCAATTTCTTAATGTACTGTTAACTTAACAGAACTAAACAAACATCAAGTTTATTTTGCTGCTTTAGTTTTGCAGAAACAAAGACCACTTCAGCACTGGTCTCTTCCCTTTTTACTTGTAGTTACTGGTTACCGTAGCATTTCTCAAACTGGTGGGTCGCGAACCAATTAGTATTGCATCTAGGCAATAAATGTTGTTTACTAAAGGTTTGTCCAACAATAATAGAATATCTAGTACTTTAAAGAAAATATAAGGGAAGGGCTTAACCCTTACCCCCGGTCTAGCCCGAGACCCAATCCTCAGTCCAATTTTACTAGTCAAAACTCCTAACACGCGTTTTTATCGCAATCCAGGTTTTTGTCTAGTTTTTGAACTAATTTACACACTTTTTTCGTCGTTTTAGCCAGCGAAATTACGTCTTTGCTTGTTGGAGATAGATTCCACAAGAAAATCACCAAAAAAGGTAATTTGAAACGCCAAAACGACTTAAGGCGAGACTGCACGTGGCCGCAGCAACGTAGGTAGACCTAACGCACAATCCGCACAAACGATCCGCACAATCCGACCGGCACGAACCGATCCGCACCGATCCGTACCATCCCAATGCAAACCAACTTTACTTGACGATTACAACTGGAGATTCAAATGGAGCAAATAAACAGGATCCTGTTCTTTTGGAGGGTGCCAGTAACCGATCAAACCCACCAGATGTGGGCGATCAAAAGCTCCTAGGGCCTGACCTAACTGTTTCGCCAGAAGCAAGTGGTTGGTTGCCCGCCCTGGAAATAGGGTTATCATCTCAGGCCATCGAAAGCCTAATATTTATGGCCGGACAGGCTTTTAGCCAATCAAAATTGACAGGTGGGACTCCTCTTCCGTGCGAGGTGCCTACAGTGCAATCCCGAGTAGCTCGGTCTCTTAGAGACAAGTTTGGGTCTGCACAGTCTATTCATGTAAGTTTTTTACCTTTTTAAAAAAAATCCATGCTTCATCTGACTGACCGTTTTTCTGACTAATTTTAGTCGGATTCCTCATTATACACGTCGGATTTGTACTCGGACAAATGAAAGTCTTCAAGCTACGGCACACCCGACGCAACTGACTTCGCACCGAAGGCAAAATTGGCCAAGAAGGACCAGGAAATTGCGCGTTGAAGCAAACACTCATGAGACAGACCAAATTTGTTTCACGTAAACGAGACTCTGTTTCTCAATCAGCCAATAGATCCGATTCCCCATTGTCGAATTCCGAAAGTAAGGACGATGATTACGCACCATTCTTGAATGCAATGCAGCCAAAAAAATAATAAAAATTTAGGCCAAACCTCAATCGGCCTCTAAGACCACCGAGTTTCGAACGAATTTTCCGTGTCCCTTCAAACAGGTTCCTTTCTTAAAAAAAAAGATGGATGCAGAGGTGGAAGCCTACGTAAAAAGGAGAAACACTACTTTCTCAGTGCCCCGCGAGAGATTTCTTCAACGCTTAAACGGTATGATCAATTGAGTCGGGTCCATTATGGCCAAGATTTACGAACCAACCACAACAAACCATCCTATGTCCAAGGCCAAACTTTTACATGCGAATAAGGCCATTTTTCAGCAAGTGAGAAGTGCTACCCACGCAATCAGCAATAAGATAAGGTTCAACGTGGTTCAGGACCTAGGATCTAGAAAATCAGACATGGTGAAGCACTTCCGAAACTCAGAAGGCGACACCCTTTTCCAGAGATTGTATTTCGAACAATTGTGGATTGCAATAGTAATTACATACTACTTTGTTTGACATATTAAAGTGTACGCAAAAATGTATTTTATACCCAAAATGTTTTCCGACCATTGCTGGTCTTCCTCAGTCTTCCCACTGAAGGAAGACCAGCAATGGTCGAAAACGTTTTGGGTATAAAATACATTTTTGCGTACACTTTAATATGTCAAACAAAGTAGTATATAATCAAATGATAGTTACGCGTAGTCAGAAGTTTTAATGCAATAATAATATAATTGATTAGGAGATGACTTTTTCTAGCAAATAACTGAAAAGATTCAATGCGCCAGGAACAAAGTGGGTTGCAATAGATTGTCTATCTAAAAAGTGTGTCGCATTGTTAAAAAGTTTGAAAACTCCTGGGTTACCGTGTGCTCTCATTGAACGCGGAATGCGGAAGCAATGAGATATTCTTTACTGCACGACCAGAAAGCGAACATGTGCAATTAAAGCGCGGATCTCTAATTGAACATGGATAGCTGGGATAATGTACTATATTTTATGTTAAGTTTCAGTACCATGTCTATGAGAGCATTCATGATAAATACTTCCTTGTTTGCTTCTTCTTCACATAATGATATGCTTAAATTCAGTAATCCTCTCTCTTGATCTGAGGTCATGGTTTGCCAGTTTTTTCTTCCTCGGTACAAATTACTTCTGTGCATTAATCATCTTCTAAAACCTTTAGAATTTATAAATATTTCATCTAAGATGAATGTTTAGGATGGAAATCAGAAGCCACAATCTCGTATTTTCGTTCCCTAAGATAAAATGCAGAAAAGGTAAACAAATTCCACCTGACAGGAACAATAATATTATTTCACGATGTCAACAAACTTGCAATAACACGTTATTTCGACCATGTCTACGTTGCACATCATTAAACACATAATCTGCTATTATTACAATTAGTCACCGAGAATAAAAGAAATAACAAATTGTCAAAAACCGAGGATAAAAAGCAGTTTGAAAAATGTGTCGCACCATTTTGTAATAGTCTATTCTGCATTCTCGATGTGTGCTCAGAACTGCACCTCGCATGCTTTGCATTTTTCAAGTTTACGCTCCTCATTCTTTATGGAGATTTGAAAGCAAATCGCATCCTTCCACAGAGTCCATGTCGCCTTTTTTGTAAAGGCATGAAAAGAAGAGTGCCTTGTGTTTTCTGTCGCGTTTTTGACTTCGATCATATTTTCCAACCCTCTTTCCCTTGGTGGTCATTGAGAAAAGATGTCTATTTTACATCAGCTGGATGCGCTATGGATTGCCATTTCATCAGATAGAAAAGGGAAAAAAGAAAGAGAGAGAAGGTGGAGCGTTATGTTGATGCAAAATTGAAATTCTTTACTAAAAGTAGATTCTCTTACAAAAATGCACTTAGGATCCCAAGAAGATTGGATGTTCAATTGCACGTGTAGGCGGTTGCACGGCCCCCGAAGCGTGAGTTTTTTTCCCCTCCCGCTTTAGTTGAAAGTATCCGTCTCACTGGTATATTGATATTAAGTCATTATTTGAACGCGTTTTACTTTTGAATTAAAGGAAGAGGGTGGAAAAATCGAGCCCATTCCTCCGAGATTCATTATAGTTTGTTGCTGATGGCAAAAGTTGATGAGATGTTAATGCTATTTCATTTTGCACGTACTGCTGTGGAATTAAATTAGGCTAAGGCTGATTATGTTGGTTGCTCTTATGTATGGGGCATATTTAAATTGGCGCACAATATTAAGTGCAGTCATTTACCTGGAAATCAAATCAGTTTTATATTCTGTACTAAAGGTAATTGATTCGGAAAACTAACTAAGTCTAGCTCAAGAGTTGAGAAAAGTGATTTTTTCATTTTTGATCATATAGTTTAGAGCTGTCAAATACATTCTATAGATGCACTTTGTCTTCCCTGGCTCGTAATTAAGTATCTATCGACTTTTCATTTAATTATGTGTTGGTCAGTGAGTGGATTTGGCATTTGACATTGTCAATTGGTTATTATTATTAATCGATTTTACGCAAACAAGGTGAAAGATTTGTTTGCCTCTCTGCTGACTGCCGTTGTCATATTTCAATTTTCAAAAAAGCAATACCTATTAATCTATTTTTTTGTAAAAAATGTTTCCTTCATTTATTTGCAAAACGAGAATAAAAATCATTACCATATTCAAACAAAAAGTTGGCAACAAGCGTATTCGAAATTTCAAAAGCAAACAGTATAGCTGGAAATCTTCAGCCCAAATCGTTCACCTCCCCCCAAATTGAATATTAATTTTCCTTCAGTTTTTACAAACAAATTTGAAACGATAATAATAAAAAAAGCAATTACTGTACTTTTTTACTAAAAAAAAAAAAAAAAAAAAAAAAAAATTTATACTCAACACTGATACTTTAATAAAAAGGTAATTTTCCTTCAAAACAACAAAGTGGATAATACCACAAAAATTCCTAAAATTTCTACACAGCAAGTTGAAGAACATCGTTCCAGCCCATCGACTAAACAATAAGCAAATACATAAGTTCTCTTCTCCTTTTTTTTCTTCTCCCTCTCTCTCTCTCTCTCTGTTGCACCGCACATATTTCGTGTCATGTGTTGAGAATTGATTATTGACTCCCAGAGTTTTCAGTAAACACATTGTGATCTGCGGGCGGAGGAGGACTAACTTCAATACTGTATAATAACAATTTTTTTAGCCAAGATCCTCTTTCACAACACGTACCCATTTCTTTGATAGCCTGCGGCCAAGCAAGCGGTGTATCCCAATCCCCTCATCCCATCCATCATATATTCTTCCCCAGACGAATCCGTCTCATGGGAAAAATATGCATTGATCAATCTTCATTCCGAGTGAAGAGTATAGTCAGGGTTCCCTGAAATCGCTGGCTTCATCTCAGAAGCCTCCAAGCACGCGCCCCTTCCGTTCCGTCTCTTCTCTTCTCTTCTCTCGGCACATCAGTACCTGGAACCCTTCAGGAATTCGTCTCAAAATAATAGCTGCTCATGAAAGCTCGCTAGAATGGGTTCGCATTTGCAAAATAATACACATTCGCTATTGCCCGCTGCACGAATATTGGCCTCGTGTTTACATTTCCAACCAAACCCCGTGTCCGAGATCGTAACTTTTAAGATTATTCCATCCAATACTCGTCAAGTTGCACCGACAGCAAAATGAATCTAATAATTTTACCCCATTGCTCGATTCGTTTGTACAAATCTAGTGGAAGGGTTTGATTGACCGTGTTTCAAACCGAACCATGCCATCATTTGTAACCGCAGGAGCAGTTTAATGGCTTCCTATGGTGTTACTTAATGTTCTTTGTCAGTACAGACGATTAATGATGGGTTGTTTGACTTGATCCCACCAGTGGAAATGCCCTCTATAAATGACTGCATCTAATGGTACGTGATGTTTGTGATAATTATATTCGTTTAGTTCAAACTCTCGTCCTCTGTGAGTTGCAATCGGTTGAAAATTTAGATTAAACTCGGCCGATATTGGATTCTAAGTTTCAAGGTTTTAAATTGAAAATTGGAAATCCATCTTAGCAACTGACAACTTGAAGGACTTCACGTGGTTTTAAACTGTTTCTTTATTATTAGCTTTCCTGTCACGCACCCTTCACATCACTGTTCTTCTTGTTTAGTCTTTAATTGGTTTTAATTACGCCAACCTATCAATTAAGAAAAGCAAAAGTCAAGTCTAACGAAGTGAAGCTAATCAATACTTTACTATTATACACATACACTGGCAAAGTTTAGCACTATTAACGAAAATCATTTATTTAATATAGAAGATAATATTATATGTTTCGGCTAGAGCCGAAAAACAACACAATTACAGTAATTGTTCAATTTAGTTCATTTCAAAAATCAATTAATTTTCGATCAAACTAAACTGATTGTCCAATTATAAACTTGTTTCTCCGTATCTCCAATCAACAACACTTAGTTTGGAAATCAAAAACAACCTAATATAGTTTTATGAAAACAACTTGTTTTGAAAATACATCAACTATTGTAGCAAACAAAGTAAACTACTATCATTTTGGTTGATTTTTATATTAACAAAGTGTACATGGTATATGTGCTTTTAAACTGGGGGTCACAAAATGTGCATGACAGTTGAACACAAGCATGTAGTAATGAAACAAAAGGGTGATGAGAGGAAAAGACCAAAGGCTGGCATCTTTTAAGCGACGTAGCCTAATCAAGCCAACCTTGTCTCCTGCCACAGCTTGACCTATCCTGCAGACATCAATAAAATGCACAACACAAAGAAACAAGTCATTTATAATTCTAACTAGCAACTAAAAACTTCTTAACAAAAAAAAAAAAACAGAATTTTGTTGTTATATTAATTTAAAATGTCAAATCATTGTAAACTATTTTTGTTATTGTAATTTTAGAAAATATTTTATATTGGGTTGAGTCTGATTTTTTTTAGTAATGCTATACTACCACCACCCGGATATCTTGACTTTTTTTTTAAATTTTTTTACATTGCACCAGACCAGATCAGTGCACTTATCTTTACTTAAAAAGATCACTAGCAAGGAAGCAATTGCAACGAGATATCCGGTCGTGCAGTATTGTTGACAATTAAGAGACTCAGTTCATTACCTCAGAGTTGGTTTATATCGTTGCTACCCTGTGTGCTGTTGCTATTGTGAGAATCGATGCAGGAATTTACCACTAGCTTCGATAATGTTCCCTGGTGCTTTGACGACCAATGAGAACGGCATAACAATACGGCCATCATTCGTCCGACCAATCCCGAAGCGTGTTACAAACCCCATTCGCTGTCAGATTGGTGGCTGTAGGTGGCTGCATTCACCATTTCGATAATGCACGCTTGTCCTTTGCGCCATCTGTTGTGGGTTTTCACAACCAAAATACAAATGGCATTTTGATCCTATTTGAAATCTTCATGGTCGTTTCTCCGATTTTCTATCGGTAAATTCTCATAAAATACACCTCGCGCTTGAGTAATTGTCAAATTTAGGTCAGCACTCATCTTTTTGTTAAGATTTTATCAAACAAAATGATTCGTGCGGACCTAATTATTTGACAATTACTAGGCCCGCTCGGTATATTACTACTGAAAACGACACCCAAAAAGATTTTATATTTTGTATTGTATACAATATTTAAAGACCGGATCAAATTCCAGTGTAGAAAAAAAATTCTTTTTAAATTGTTGTCTTGAACCTTGAAATGCTGACTATGACTAATCTAGAAATTCATGTGGCAGCAATAAATTGCTAGAAAAGTTAACATTTTTTGGTTGTGCTCCAAGAAAAGTTTGCATTCGCATATGGCAATGGTTCTTAACCTTTTCGGAGTCCAGCACCTCTTCGCGCACCCCTTCGCTTCTCAAGCAATAAAAATTGCAGTTGCTTAAATGTTGCATGCCTGTCCCTACAACTGAAAACAAACTAAATCGGCCGCCATTTTTCGAGTTAGATCGAGACAAGCAGTCTATAAAGCAGTTTAAAATGCTGTATAGTCTAAATCACTTTATGAATGCACCTACTGTAAAAGCACAAACTACATTTAATATTTTTATTTAATTATTCGAATAAAAATACCTAAAGACTACAAGTCTGTACGTTTTATACGTTGGCAGAAGAAATGTATTGCACTCCCGATGTGTGGTCAAATCTGAGCGTATATTTCCAACTCACTGTTTGGGATTAAGGGCCATTTTGCAGACAGCCATTTCCTTGTTTATACGAACACCCACAACCACCTGACTGAAAACTTTAAACGCGCCTCGCCTACGGTAAAAATGGACTCACCTTAAAGATTAAAAATAAAACTCAACCTAAGAACGCCCTATGTAATGAGATACGTGGGGTAATGAAAAGATCAAGATGTCAAAGCCAGGCTCAGACTAAGGCCATAATTAGTTGAGGTAAAACTATTAGAATAAAAAAAAATATTAAAAGCATTCTTAGGTTAATTATGAATGCAAACAAAATTAAATAAAAGCACTACAGTCGTCATAAATTAGACTTTCTGATTTAATTCAAGCTGAAAACGCAGTTTTATTACACAATCTAAGAATTCAATTCACCGTACACAACAAATTGACTTTTTCGCATCAACTTGCACTTAGCTGCCATATATTTTTAGACAGTATAACGATTTCTTATTGAAACCTGTAAAATTGGACTGACCTTACTTGTTGACTATCCAAAATAAGAACAACGTAATAAAAGCAGATGTTGTTGACAAGACTTGGGATATTTCAGTCTGTATCTCATCACAGTTTGATTTGAAGAAAGAAGAGAGAAAAAAAATTATGGTGCCTTTACGATCGACCACAAAAACAATCGGGAAAAAACCTCTATCCTTGATAACTAAACTAAATGCTCTTAAAAAGGGCAAAAACCTACTTCCAAATCAATTTTCAAATTTATACGGTTTAATGCATACCAAATACTTCAAAGAAACAGATAAAACGAGCCAAAAAATAGGATAAACGTGCAATGTTATTTGCTTTTTCCGTCTTTTTCGTCTTATTTGCTCGATACGTTGTGCTCGTGGGGCATAGAACTTGATTAAGTGTTCCAATGCTTCTACTGGGTAAATCACGAGAATTCTCATCAGACTTCTCGTTTGTTTTCTTATTTCTTTTTTCAACACTGCTCATTCTTTTCTCATTACTGCTTATCCACAGAGAAATAATGTCCCCGAAGAAAATAAATTAACCCAACAATTACAACTTTGGGTTATATTTACAAACGTTTGGGTTTTGGGTTTTGTTTTACAAACGTTTGGGTTTTGTTTTACAAAATGATGTTAAGACAGTTGAAAAGTTTCGAAAATTTTGGAGTTTTGTAAATGGATTTAAACCTCCACCAAGGAGATACTGACGATCGAAGAATGTGTAGACGTTGGAAAATAGGAAATAAGAATAGTTCCAACTTAATTTCCTTTACACCGATCTAATCTATGCGAGCATTTGCACATAAAAATAAGTTTAAAACCAAGATTCTAATGCAGATAAAGCCAGAATTATATCGACAAAATTGTCTATATCTTCTTTTACTTGCACACAACATCCAGCAACTTCCTTCAACTAATTGCAAATTGTAATTAAAATACACCCAGACTTACAAATGGTTTTGCCAATCATAAATTAAAGTTAACCGCCTGATACCTATTAATGTCAACTTTGGTCCACATCTCCTATGTTAGACCAATAGGGATAAAAAGCTTTAGGCTTCAGAGGGTTAATAAATTTCAACCAAAAAAACTTGTTCCTTTTCCGTCTTTACTCCAGTACCAACCAACCATTTTTTATACTACACACGCAACAATAGGATGTCCGATTGCCCTCAACCTCTTCCTGACATTGGGATTACGCAGAATGTTCAAAAATATCCTCAACAACTCCAAAACAAATCTTCGTTACTTTGTTAATAAAAGATCCCAATAAAGAAGTATGAAGAAGAACACAAATATCCATACTATAACTTCGTATTCCATTCGGGACATTAAAAAAAAAGTGATGTACAGTCGTGGTCACATAAAATGTTCATGCAAACCTCAGTCAACTAAGTTGGCTCGGGTTAATGCTAACTACTTTGGTTAAGGTTTGCATGAATATTTTATGTGACCACGATTGTACGTACCATAAATGCTCTGATAAAACACCCGCTCTCTATTGACAGAACCTAGATTTCCCCCGCAATTTAGATTGGTCAATTTAACATCTATTTTAGTGTTCTTGATAAATTTAGACATTTATTTTAGTCAGTTTGTTCAAGTTAAATATTGAATTCAGTCATTTTGGTCAATGTAGACCCACGTTGTAAAGAATACCGCGTTCAATAAGAACCACATGCTCAATATGAGCATTTGCAGTACGGTAGTTACTATATTTCTCCCTATTTGCTGAAATTTATACCAAAAAGGTACAAACGATTTGTCAGAAATTTCATAAAGTTATATTAACAATTTGTCATGTTGAAAATTTAATGACAGTCTCCATTCAACTTCTTGTTGATATCCTTCCTTATGTTTTTTTAAACAAAATCATAACCTAAAACCAGAGGATGCACTCTCGACAAAGACGAATAAGCCTTTATAAAGCCATTGATGATATTTAGAAATATTTTTTCTTTCAATCTTGGAAAGAACAAAAGAGCAGAACAAAATAGATATTTTTATATACTTTTCCTTCCTCCATAATACTAGCCATAATACAAAAAGAAAAAGTAAACCACCAGTACTTTTACTTCTTTTTTACCTCCTTCAGCTTCTATGACTGATTACATTCCCCTGGCATCTCTCCAAACTCAATTTTGTTTGTTTGTTGCAGCAGTTAATATAAAACATAAGTTCTTAAAATATAATTTAAAAAAAATAATCACGAAGATACATGAAGTCAAATGCAGCCATAAACAAACTTCACATTACGGGCAGTGACAATTAATGAAGCAACAACCACACCAACCATAAATTTGGTTTACGCTTAATATTCAACCTATAATTCCTCTAGTTGTTTACTTTTGCTGGTTTTATTTTACCGTGTACTCTATGCAAATTCATTAATCACTCAATCGATAGAATTTAGTGATCCTTTCAACTTGCTCTTGTAACATTCCCTCCCGTGTGTCTGTTTTTAATTAAATGACCGGATAATGAGATTAAATTAGATTTTTCTCATCAATATTTTGCCACAAGCGCGGATTCAAGTTTTGTCAATAACAAAATAAGATCTAATTTATGCAAAGATGTCATTTTCCCGCATTATTGTCTTTGTTCCTATTTTTAAATGAGTTAATTCAGTTGTTACGGAGTGATGATCTGCGCTAACACAATGAAACGAACGGTTTAATAATTCGGTTGAAAGTTCCACTGCTTGTTACTAGCATTTAATTTTAATTCCATGTGTTCAATAAAAAAAATCAAATAATTTCACAACAACTACAAAGTTGCAATTCAGAATTCACCTGGAAATATCCTGCTTTTCATGCGTAATAAGTACGATATTGATTTCAAATAATTATAACGCGATTGATGAAACTTTTATCGCATCAGAATTTGCCTTTACTTAAATTATTTATTTTCATTCGAATTCTACTAAATAAATAAAATTTTGTTTGTTTAATAAAGTTGAAGTACTCGTGATATAAGCTCTCAGTTCACTATTCAGTTATTTAAACTCGATGAAATGCAAATATTTCTTTAACCTAAAGGCGGCGAATATTGAAAACTACAAACCAACTGGTGGTCCTTTACCACGCATCGTTTCATCCAAATGAAAAACTTGTCAAATAATATCTCAACTTTAAACGTGATAAAGTTTTCAGGATAAAACGTATCCTAAAGTCTCGCATCACATGATTCGCAAAAAGCCTCTTATAATGGTTGGTTAGTTTCTAAGCAACCCCTGTAAATGGCATCGAGTTGAGTAGTACACAACGTGTTCCCTCTTTTCTTTAATAAGCTAAAAACTCAGTCGTAAAATTACATAACGTTCGAAGTTGTTAATTCGAACCAATGTGAAAACAATTGCACAACTCACTCTTTCCTAACCAAACTTGAGAATAAAACACCCATATAAATCACAAATATATTTTACAATAGAGTTTTAGATATGACCAATTAATGTATTTCAAAATGTGCAGAATTCAAGTATATTGAATAATGCATTTTATAAAATACATTTTTTGACGATGCATTCATATTTCACAAATAATAATATTGTGGAATGCATTTTGTAATATGTTTTACAAAATGTAGTATCATTTGCAAAGCAATTGCACGCAAAAATGTATAACAAAATGCATTCTCAAATGTATTGTGAAACTTAATGCATTTCAAAATACAATAGGTGCGTTCAAAGTAAAACCGATTTCGCTGATTTCGCTGATTATGATTTTGTTGATTCTTGGAGACCGGAAGTAATGATTTTGACGTCATAATGTATTGTTGAGCCATACGAGCATTTTCGAGTAAAAAAGATTGACTTACTATGAATGTGTTGGTGCGTAGTTCAAATTTCAAAGTTCAATATTTGAATTTTCTGTTTAAAAAAAAATCAAATAGATGATTAGTAGGTTTGTTTTAATCGATTAGCACGTTTATTTAGAACAAATCAGTATTCTTATTGCCTTCATTGTTTGCTTTATTAGGAAATAAAAAAACCCTGGGCTCGAGTGAAGAGAATTACTGCTCGTGGGAGTTACTATGCTTCAGAGACTTCATTTTCCCCCTTCAATTTTCCTCTTTTCAATTGCATTAGCTCTCAATATTTGAAGAGGGTAAAGGTAATTTTGTGTGATAAAAAAAATCCTTTCCTTTTGTTTTATGCTGGAAATGAAGATTAATGATGAGATGGCAATCACTTTGCAGTGTGGTCGCCGTTTTACTTTGCCACAGTCAATCAGATTGATGTGTGGTGTAACCAGCGGAAAAGTATTTAATGGATAATTAACAGCATGTCGTCTGCCCTTGCGAATGAAATGGCAATAAGCTGATAAAAATATTGACTTTATGTTTGTGGTTTCATTTGTATCAACAACTTGAAAAACGAAGGGAGAGAAGTTGATTAAATTTACATAATTAACAAATTAGATTACATTTTTTTGAGTGCGTAACATTCTTGAAATAAATTCTGTAGAAATTCTTTTGGCTGGACTATTATCGACATTCCTATGGGGTCTACTTGTCGATTTGCATAAGAAATATGTGCAGCATTTATATGGAAAGTGGATATATTCACTCACGTTTTGCTTTTGCATTTATAAAAGCAACGTTTACTCGGAAATCGGAAAATTGGGTTTTTAATAGCTATTGATATGGGCCTAACGCTATTTTTTTTTTTTTTTTTTTTTTCCTTTATCTTTTCATGGTTCTTAATAATGCAATCTTTTATTCGTTTTGTTTGAATGTATAAATAAATAAGCGTATGGTTATTACGAATTGTATAGATAAATTTTTTTGGGTGTTTATATACAATATAACGCAGAAAGAATTTATTTGGAAATAATTGAAAAATTTCGACCTTCCCATTCTATACTGCACAATGCAGAAATCTTAAGAATTTAAAAAATGCAAGATGGGAGAAGAAGAAAAAAAATGTTTTCTTAAAGCCTGACTTTGAATTCACGTGTTTTAATGACAAACAACCTTTCCTAAATAATTAAATAAACAAAATGTCACTTTGGATCATTTTTAAAATTGCAGCAACATAAACAAATCAAAATCCTCAAACTTAAAAATATTACCTTCTTTTTTCTACGTGCCAGAATTTGACTTTTTTAAAAACAAGAAAAGAAAACTGCCAGTTGTGTTGAAATAAAGAGCTGATTCAAATTGACAAGTTGACAAAAAGGAACAAGAAAATGCACTGTAGTTATCGTGCTGTCCTTCTTCTTCAATTAAAGTGTTTGGGTTCTAAACTCTTTAAATTAAACCTCTTTAATACGACCTGCCAGTTTCAAATACTTTTCGCGTGCCATTCTTCTTTCTTTTGCCATTTTCATTGTAATGACTCGAGTTGTTGGCTCTAATTTCGACTGATCCGTATTCAGATTTTCCTGCTGTCTCAATCAATTGGCTAGTGGAACAACCAATCTTAAAAGCACTTTACAGTTAAGGTATTGGGCTTGTTCGAGTTTGGTTTTCTTCTTGAGTTTTTAAACTCATTCTATTCACGAGTGATAAATTAACTTCTTTTTTAACAACTACTTTTGAGTAATGCAAATGCTTCCTGAACAAACAAGCAAATCGACGACTTCATTCTTAATGGATTCTCAATTGATGGAAAAGGTTTCTTTCAACTTCTTCAATTTGATAAGATAATTTAATGAAAGTAAAAAGTAAATGAGAAAAAAAATTTTAAGAAAAAAGAAATCAACAATTTCCTTTAAATTTTTTCGTTTGCCTTAATTGGCTGCCTAGTTAGAAAGAAAAGATTGAGATTTCACTTTAAAAGTTGGCTTTTCACTCGTGACGACACTAATTTCGTAATCCTAATAGCGAATTGAGAGATTTTTTTTGGTCAATACAATTTCCCCTAAAACCAATTCTCAATTTAAGATTATTTGAATAAATTTTACTTACAGATTAATCTTTAATGACTGAACGAACCAGTTAACAAAATAACTGAAAACAATTAGTTTTTCTGCTGTAAAGTAACAAGATAGTATTTAATAACTGTTTGGATGGGGTAGTAATTTGAGAAATTAGTTTGGAACTTTCATATGAACATACAACAATAAAATAATATTATGGGAAAAAATTATTTTAATGTTTTTCGAACTTCCGCTCGACTTATAAATGCATATTTTATACCTTTCTCGTTCTCCATGCTACTTCAATACCAGTAACCTTGAATTGATACATGTCGGCATAAATCTAAATTTAAAATATGCTACAAAATAAAATATAAAGTAAACGTAAGTCCTTTTTTTTAGCGCATCCGGATTCAGCTTGAAATTTCAAGTTTGCAAACCTTCACATCCATGTTTAATTTACTCTATTTACCTTCTGTTACGCACTTCGGTTGCATCAAAAAATTAAATTATAGACATCACTGAGAATGTTCTCTATCATCTTTCTTTATACATATACAAATTGAATTACTGAAAACGTTGACTTATAGAATCAAACAGCTGCCGCTAGAACAATTTGAAGACAGGATCTGTCAGTCCCTTTTAGGAACTTGCTTGTAACCGGATATGAAATGACGTATTATTGCTGTAGATTTTCTATTTCCGTTCGCCCAAAGTAAGTCGTATTTTTTATTTTTATGTAGACTTTATGTAATCTTTTATTCTTGTAACATCAGTAACAAAAACAAAACTTTATTTGGTACAGAAATGTATTGAAATGTTTACGGCATAGTTCAAAGAGGTGATGCGTACAATACAGAAATGTGGGAATGGTGCACCACCTCTTTGATCTTACTGTGAACATTTTCAATGCAAGAAACAAGAGAATTCTAATGTAAAAAATAAAATTGATGAACAAATAAAACAAATAAAACAAATCATGCGGATAATTAACTGTCAGTTTGTTTTTAAAAAATGCACTTTATTTTGTGTACTTTTTATGTTTTCTCAATTAATTAACTCGACGACTTAAACAGTCCTAACACCCAGTTTCCCCAAGATTTAAAGAATAGTTGTCTAAGTCTTACAGTCCACATGCGGTATCTAATTTCGTCGTTGCCAATTTCATTACCAAAGCCACTTGGCAATAGATTAGAAAAGGGAGTAGTTTCTCTCACGACGACGATTAACGACACCAGTTAATTAAATCAGAAAAGTGTAATCCGCAACTGTGAACTCACTCTCTCGATTGATATAAGATGTTTCCAGTAATTAGCATTACCATTTGGCATCCGCAATCCTGTATTTACTTTCAACTAACACATAAACCGCGAACAGGTTTTTCTTCTGACTTCAGGCTTTACAAAAACTTTTCAACAAGAGTACAGTGTAGCCCTAAGGTTTGAACAAGTTTTTAGCACAGTGACAAATATTGAAAAACCTTTTTTGAGAATATAGTGCGTGCCGTGTGCGGCACCGCATTTGAATCATTTTTGACAACTCCACCACTGGTCCTCCCTTTTTATATATTGGATTGAGAAATGAGTGAAGCACTCTAAGCCTGAGGCTTGCTTGACACTCGGAGTGGAGTTGCTTCGTTCTTTGATGTCCTCAGCACACCTCCTGTTGATCTTGGCTCTGTCAGCAATGAGTCAGCACGGGGACTTCCCCCTTTTTTTGGTATCTTTCCTACTGCTTGCCAAGTGTCGTTCAATGCACTTTTTCAACTTGCTTGTCTCTCTTGCATCACTGAAACCGAATTCGGAGATACTTTAATTAAAGTAACATGTCTTGCAAATCTAAATGAAGATTTTGCTTTTAGGGTTATTTTTCTTTAATTTATATATATATATATATATATATATATACATTTTTTTAAACTTATACAAATGATTTTTTTCTTATTTCCTTTCTCTTGCTTGAACAACTATAGTACAGATTTCTATCTCTAATCTTCTTGTGTATACAGTATAAGTACAAGGAAATGATTGACAAATCTTAAATATTAATAAAAATTTTTCTTTTTTCCAATCTGTATGTTTTGTTATCTTTTTCTTGTTTGCTGGTTTTTGGATCGACTTTGCGCAGCAATCGCTGAAATCAACATGAACTATCTATCTGGAGCATTTTCAACAAACAATTACCGTATTTTATTGCAAGTTGAGCTTAAGGCATTTGACGTATTTGTCAACTCAATCCATTATTAGAGACATGTTCTTTGTGAGTGTCTGAACAAATATTTTTGTTTTAGTTTGAAGGAGAAGCTTGGCTTTCAGTCTGCTCTAATAACAGAATAACATGCCTGATAAATTTTTTCGTTCTTTTAACATTTCCCTACCTTTTCCCTCAAGAAAATTATTGGATCGCTTTGCAGCCAGAAATTAAAAGTCAACATTTGCAGTGCTGCAAGCAGTGGCAAGCGATGAAGCTTTGTATTTGAAGGCAGGAAAAAGCCAGCAGAATGGGAATTACGCGTTGCCATTATTATTATTATATATAGAGGGCATTTGTAGACTGTCTCGGCGACCATCGTTTTTATGTGTGCACCAGTTGGTTATGTGCAATAAAATGTTAGCTCGTAATTAAAAATGTAGTAAAGTTGAAACCGTATATATATTTTTTTTCTATTGTTTTGCTTTTATTCTTTAGTTTTATAGCAGCTTGTTGTTCAATAAAAGCGTAGTGCAGCAAAATCAAAAACTAAATAAATGTGCGTTTTTAGTATGCAATTTTATCGGGAATAATTGTCAATATTATTATGTTTATGGAATTTCAGGTTAAAGATATTGTAGAAATTTTATATACAACTTAACTGCCACAGAACTTAATTGTATCTATACCGGTATTAGTATATCACGGTAATGTCATAAAACCAAAATTTAATTTTTTTTTAGAAATTAAACTGCTGAGACACCCGAAAAAGTCTTATTTTTTCTTGCCAAAACCTTATGTTTGTACAATAGGCTTCATTGTAGAGCACCCGTCCGGCAAACGGGGGATCTGGGTTCGACTCCTGTCTCGTGAGTTTTCAGTCTGGGTCGTTTCGTTTTTTCAGCCAGAAATCAGGAGTAAGATTACTAAATAACTTTTTAAAATTGACTATTATAAGGTTCTGCATTAAAAGAATTTTTAAATTAGGCTTTACTGTGCTACATCTTCTAAATATTACAGTGCAGCTTACTTTTACGAAAAAAAAATTCTATTTCAATTTCTATTAATACAATTCATATATAGCATTACTGCATTGAGCACAATGCTCTCCTGAGTCGATTTCTTGATAACAGTGATTCCAAATCTTATTGCAATCATTTTGCTCAGTCGAACCCATTGGGGCCTAATCCTAATGCCTTATCTTCCGCTTGAGAACACGGTCAATAGTAGTTTAGTTGGTAGCCCTTATCATCTTCTCTATTTATTCTAGCCACTGATTCCTAGTGTAATGTTAACAACATATCAGATAAAAATACATGTCAGCTGTATCTTATTCGCTAATTTAGCATAAAATCTTTATTTTTGTAATTATTTTCTATCACTATATCATAAATCGTCAGAATTTATATATAAAAAAGATGTTTTTAGTAACATTTCCTCGATATTAATCACTTTGCCAATAAAATGTGGTGAGAATTTTGATAAGGCCCCTAAAAAAGTCACTTAGTCATCGATATATAAGATTTTATCCTCAATATGATGGATGCCCAGGCACTTATCAGTCGTGAGCAAGTGAAATCACTTTGGATTATAGGAAATCTCGCAGTCGAAAACCAGACTGCGTTATGTGACCTGTACGTTCAGTTTAAATGTTGATCACAATTGATGTTTTCTTAAAGATAAAATTTACATGACATAATTAAATTTGTGTTCGCGTTATTTACAAGCTGTAATGAAGATAAAATAATTATGAAAGTGCCATTACTTTCAGCCGTAAGCGTGTTGTGTGCACTGAATTTGATTGTAAATATCAGAGGTTGGAAGTTAATTTGGTCAACGCAGGTGAATTGTTGGTGATCCATTTCATGAATGAAACGAAATTTACTTTGGCGAGAAATAAGTGAAGTGGACCGAGAACCTTAACTTTATTAACTGCTTGGAAAACCAGTACATAAGCTAGAATGAATATAAGGCCGTGAAGGGATTTCCTGACACACATTATGAATAAATTACATGTTGGTTTTTTTTTTTCAATTTTTTTTACATGAGTTGGTGACTTCAATTACCATTCACCACGCTGACGAAACATTTTTTTTTACGTCTGGGTTATGTAATACGATGAACGAGTAATCAATATGACAATATCGCTGTACACCGTTAATAGAAAAAATGTTTTTTTTTTTAAATGTTCTATCTTTTTCATACTTGGAAACTAATCGTAAAATTATAATTGAATTGGTGAGCACAAATAGGATTAATATGTAATTTATCAAAGCTTCATTTTCCTTGGTCTTTTAATTTTAACCATCTACATAAAATATTTTTTTAATTTTAAAAATTACATTAAAAATAATACTTACAAATATTAAAGTTGACGGAACATTTTCTAATCGTGCTCGTTACATAATTATTGTTTTTTTGAAGGTTAACTGCAAAAGTCAGCTTCTAGTGAAATTATAGCAAATGGCAAGGGAGGGATTTTATGACAAACCCAGGGATGGGAGACATTTAGCTCCTTCTATGTCGTCATTGCAAGCTTTGAGAGGTGTTAACTGCTTGAAATTATACAGTGCGCCCCTGTGTCGGAGCAGTCGTGCTTATCACAGATGTCATGAAGCCTTTCTTAACAGTAGGATTTACCCTGCATGTGGGTAAGTCCCCTTATCTTGCTTCAGTACTGATATGGCGCTGCATATAACTAACACCCATCCCAGTGGCACCTCAATCGAAAGGGCTCCAGGCGTGATGACGTGTTGATTGCGGTCCGCAAACATTAAGGCACAAACCAAACCCAGTGAGATAACCTACTAGCAACAAACCGCCACGTGTCTTTTGTTGTCTGGCATATTGTGTATTACCAACGTAGCGACTCGGAATATGAGTCATATTGTATGGTTCAGCTACAGCATGAAGTACCTTATTTTAAAGTGTCACCCAAGGGCGTGGTAGGAGGGATCTTTTGTTTTATTCTACTCTTGAGGCATGAATTGACACAAACATGATGTTCAAGATCGCTCAAGCTGCTAATTGGATTAAGTTGCATGATTAAAGTTTTAGAAGTTATCGTGCTGTCCATTCGACAATAAAAAATGTTTAATTAAGTGTGAATTTATCCCAGGGTGGGAACCTTACTTCTAACGTGATAATATTACTATTATTTTGTTTTTGTTTTTTTTACTCTTATAAATGTGGTGAACTTTAAAAAAAAATTAAATTTTTTGCTTCCAAAATGTGCGTTTGCATCGTTTAGAATTGTTTAACATATATAATGTTCTTTTTTATTTATTGTGTACGCTTAGAAATGGTGTAAATTTAAGAGAATTAAATTTAACATAAATTGTTTGAATTTTTATAAAGATCTAAGTTAAGATGCACTACGAATGACAGAAGGTGTAACAATTTTATGTCGGTTTAAATTGAAAGCAAAGCACAACTTAATAAGTGAAAGTGGGCGGTATTCCTTTTGGGACATGTAAAAGGATTTTCTTTTTTTCTTTTTTAAATTTATAGGATGTTCATAATAGAAAAAAAAAATATATTAAACGAATTATAATTTTACGCAACTTGAGTTTCACAAAAAAGTGTTAAAAAAAAGGTTGCCTTTTGTAATTATCATCCAATTAGCAAATATTACATTGCAAGCCACAATAAGAGATTAAATCACAACCGTGTGGAAAATTAGTTTAACTAATTTTTTTTCTTTCCTTTTTTCTTCCTCTCGAGGCAAAGATATTTACGGAGAAAAGGAAGATATTGGACGTTGAACTTTTCTTTCGTTTAACACCTATTCTAATAGACATCACACTATGTCATCTTTCTTACCGTCATCGAATTTGCGGGACGAAAAATCGATCAAATGACTGGAAATGGTGTGTAGCAGAAAGCGAGTTGCTGAATTCACCGATAACTGCTGACGCATTGGCAGACCAAATGCTCGACTATCATCGTCCTCATCATCGCTATATCATCAGTTACATCTCTTGGCGACTGCCAACACCACCACTCTTCTCACATCTTCGAGCCGCAGGTCTCTACTATTTTCATCACATAATCCATCTCTTTCTTATGCGTCCTTATTTGTGTGTTAAGGGATAGCAATGAAAGACAAGTTTCCCGCTTCCTAAAAAATGTGTGGTACAAGGTGAAATAGAAACACGCTGATTTCACTTAAAATCGTGATTTAAAACTTGAAAATTTTCATGACAGCTTTTACTGCTTCGAGTTGTAATGAGATAGGATATAAAATGAATAATTAACGTAGTACCTGATTCCCTATGGAAGAAGTTAACGGCAATAACTGTTCCTTTGTCCTTTTATAACAACTCATTTGTTATCTATCCCAGAAGTACAGAATGCGATAAGAATCAAAAGCCAATCAATCATTTATTATTCAAGTGTTGCTATCTCCTACAGTGCATGTATCTAAGCGATTTCCTCCGTAGTGTTAAATAATTTGAAACCAACGTTACTGTCTCCAAGCAGAACATTCCTAGCAACTGCCAACCAAGTTCCAGATTTTTAAAGAAAAAATATATTTATGGTTGTAAAAATTGTAAGGCGCTTAACATCTCAAGTTAGCATTTATCGTAATTAGTTAGGAACAAACTTCAAAGTCGACGTAAAAGAAAAGAAAACATGTAAAAAGTCGAAATAAAATTTTTTTTTTTTAAAGTGTAAGGCAAGCATCATGTTCACGTAATAAGGTTTTAATTCAGTTGAAAAATAACTGCATCTTGAAATGCGTTGAGTTTTATAGCTTCAGGTTTTCATAACTTGATTTTTATAGTCATATTCTCGTGATAATTTTATGAAACTCTTAAGCCTCGATGTGGTCAGGTAATTACATTTTACATGCATTCAGCGAGCTGTGTTAAAATTGAACGACGAACTACAGCAAATTGACCGAATCGAACGTCTCTGAGAGTGTATGATAAGTTGAAACAGCTTTCCGTTCGGAATTTGTGAAGAAGTTAAACTTTTAAAAGCAAAATCGAATTTTTTATTTTTGACTTTATATTTTTTTAGATTTTAAAAATACATTTTTAAGACGAAATTGCTGCATTCTCATTCTGTAAAACTGGAGACCAGTAGGGGATGATACGTCGACAAGCAGTCAACCAATCGATATGTATTTTGGTCGACAGTCATTAGGTCGACCAGAACAAACACTATCTAATCGATGGGCATTTGGTCCACCTAATGCCAGTTGACTTTTGTCGACCAAGTTCTAGCAAGGCAGTCAATTTAACTGTCAACCGAATGACAGTCGACCAAATGCTGCCATGGTTTCAGTTTGGTTTTATTGCTAGAAAAAATTTTACGACATAAATAAAAAATATTAAAAAAAAAAAAAAAAAAAAAAAAATACAAAATGAAAAAAAAAAAAAACCCATCTGCTTAAAATCTTTGACTCGAGATTTTTTTCTTTTTCTTATAGTTAAAGAAATAAAATTTCTTTTGTTTAAAGTTTGTATATTTTGTTTTGTAAAATTGAGCAATTTAGAACATTTTAATTGAGAAATTACACGTTGCCACTTTAATCATAAATAAAACCGCAAACAAAAAAAAGAACTCCGTTTTCTTCTTTTGGGTTTTGTTTATTTTTTTTCTTTACACTCCAACTGCAGGAGCAATCAGGTATAAAATCACACGAGTTATGGTCTGCGAAAAGAATCTCGGTTTCAAATCAGAAATTCCTATACTGTATCCAGCTGAATGCAAAACTGCACTTTTCCATCCGATTTTCCTTCCAGAAGTGCAACCAAAGTCTGTACCACATACGTCAAACCACCAGACCATGTAAAAATAATAAAATGTTACCTTTAAAAGCATTAAATGCTAAAGAAACCGAGAAAAAAATTGCAAAATGTTAAATGGAGGAGAAAATAGTAGTTTTTGCAATTATTTGGGATTACCGTACCTATAATTCTGTTTTTAAAAAAATAAATGGTTTCAGCCATCTTTTTATACTTTTTAAGTTATTAGATTAAAGATGGTCGACTTAATCAATTTGGTATGTGTTAAAATTGCGAAAAGTAATGGTAAAATGGCCACCAAAAAATCTATTACAATATCATTAGGATACGCTTGGTGGCATGGAATAGTTAAACATTCTACGATGCTAGACCGGGGGTGCCACGAATAAATTTCAGGTGCCATTTCATTCCGAGCTTTGATGGTATAAACTGAGAAAATGAGGCAAGAAATAATTCGTTACAAAGTAGCAGTTTTTTTTTAGTTTTTTTATTGTCTCTTGCAAATTATTTCTATACAGTTCTTTGAAGGGGAAAAAAGAAAAAAAAAGAATTATAATAAATTTAAAAAAAAATTAAAAATTGAATATCACAAATTAATACAGTTGGTTTTGTTAATTCATTTTATTTCTGAGAAATGAATAGCTTGAAATGCATTAATTTCACTCTTTTGCATTACAACGGTTACTCATCTCCTAGTTTACAAGATTAATTTTGAATTTATTAACTCATATTACGCAAAGATGTTCCAGAATTATTGCATTTTAATTTTAAATTTTAATAAAAGCATTGTTAATTTGCCACTTCATATCCAGGAAACCTTAAATCTTTGATGTGTTTGATGCTACATTCTTTAAATTCCAATCGCGACACCTTGGCGTTTCTGTTTATTTATTCAGGAACAAAACAGTTTGGCTTATAAAGCATAATATTTTTACAAATTTGTTACAGCAGCACCCTAACCTTGTTTGTTTGCAGCTGCACATACAAAAATAATTAGGTATTGAAAATAGTCGGGATCATGATACGCCTTTCCAGTGCTTAAATCGGATTAAGTTTGTGCCATTTTGTTTTGCAAAGGGTGGTGCTTTACCGCATTCTTACCAACGATTTTTACATTTTTTCCTCGCTGATCTCATGAAAATTGCATGTGCAATACCCAAAAATCTGCCAAAAAGATTCATGAGCACAGGAATTCTGACTTTCAACATCTTGACACTCATCTAAATACAAACGTGATGGCTCGATTGAAACGAGATTGTACTTGAAATTTCACGAGAAAAAGGTGAAATGATATGCATTAGAAAAAGAAAAGTCTTATCAGTAATATTTGTACGGAAACGGACAAGAAATTGCAATTTTCTTCTGACTTCTCTGAGATTGGGTTGGGTATTACCGCAAAACTCTCACGAGACGCATATAGGTCTTGGGAGAATTAGTTACAAATTAACGAAAAATGTTGAACCATGTAATTAAGAGCACGGCAACATTAAAATAAAAATAAAATAAGTGTAACTGCTTCAACTTATTGGCTAGTAAAACCTTATCAGTAGCAAATAATTAACGTTTCTATATATTATACACATATTTTTTTGCTGGGGTAAAATTTAATTTTTATAATTTCTAATACAAGTGTTACAAGAAGCGTTTTATAGTTTAGGTTATTTTAGTTTTATGTGGTTTTGAATTCTATTTAACCCTTCCCATGAGAGCTTTGAAGACTGCAAAGAAAAATATTGCTTCTAATAGCAGCATTATACCGGAAGAAAAATTTGCATGAAAACCGTTAAAAAATAATTTGACTAAAATTTTTACATTATTTTTTTTTAATATAGAAAAAAAATTCTATATAAAAAAATTGTGAAATAATCATTCCATTAAATGTCTATGGAAATTAAATGCCGAGCAGTAAAGCTTAGAGGCAGCACAGCACGAAGCCACACACACATTTCCAAAGAAATTAAAAATACACTTATATCACATTTATTGAAATAACAGCTGAAAATGTAATAGGTTTTTAATTTCACGTTTCATGAATAAAATTATAGCACGATATAAAATTTTCACACGTAAAATAAGTATTCTGAAAAAAGAAAACAAATTTTTTCCTAAATCCTTTAAATATATAAGTGGTTCCTTATTTACACCTAAAGCTTTTTTTCTTTCTTTCTCTCTTTCTCTCTTCCTTTTTTTAAAACCGCGATGGTTGGACAAAAAAATTTCTTCTTGCCTAAACTCTCAGTGTGTGGGAGGAGAAATGATGATCGATTCTTTTCAGATAGCAAGGGAGGCAGAGTCGGTCCCGATCTCCCTGCTCTGTGTGCACGCGCCTAAGATGGAAATCATTGCGCATGTGCACTCGGAGCTAAACGTTTGGGGGTTGCAAGAGCAGACACGCACAACTCGGCTGGCAAACTAGTGGCGCTGTCTTCACTGCCCACAACTGTCGAACCAAGCTGTCTCTTTGACATTACCTCTTACATTTTATCCCTGCACCGACACCATGGAAAGTTCAACGAGCCCATCTTTTTAGTTTTAGATGTAGTATAGTGCGCAATGTAGAAGCTGTCATCACCGTCCCTCCCAATTTTTCGCTGCACTCCATGCTTCGCCGAATCAACTCTTTAAGCAGCAGAGGCGTTGTTGGTCTGTCGGAATTTGCCGCATGTTTGTTTCTGCTCTTGCAGCGATGACGATGCGACCTTTGACCCAAATTCTCATCTGGATAGTGTCCAACTGCTTATCCGTCATGGCAATAGGTAAGAATCTTTTCATTTATTAAGTGGTTTCTTATCGTAAATTGATATCACCTGCTGTGACGCCCGCATTGACGTGTTATTAGCGATTAAACCTGCCGATCAATGAAAATCATACTTAATCGACATCCAAGCAATAACGAGAGGTCTAAGTGAGCATAATCATTCTCTGCCGACAATATTGCAATCCTGCTTTTTTTCCTCTTCTTCTTTTAAATATTCTACGTTTGCGCGTGAGTCTGGCGGTGTAGATATAATTAAAACAAGAAAAATATATTTTTTAAAGACATTTTCTTAGCCCTTCTCTTTAATTCATAACTAGAAACGATGGAGAGCATTAATTATTTAAAAGTAGTTACATGCTAAGTGTAGTGCATAACAGGACGAAGATTTTCACCCAAGCTAAATTTAATGGATACTATTTTTAGATACGGTAATTACATTATGCATAAAAGCAATTTTTAATATTTTACGACAAACTCTGTAAGATTGCATATATTATGCACATTTTTTGACTATTTCATATAAGTATTGCATATACTGTATGTAATTCAGTCAACACTGCACTTAAACTTTTAAAGCTTCATTTAACAGCAAATTAAAAATAACTCGTAAAACAAACATCAACTTCAATAATTGCAGTAAAGAAAGCTTATAATACAATACAATACGGGTGGGAGAAATGGAAAGGGTCTGAACGTGTGACCACACGAAGAATTGACAAAAGAAGCTGGAGCGTCATTTGTTTATTTACTTTTCGTCCTGGCGCTTGCTTCTACAGTGTTGTGCCATCTTAATTAGTTGGCTTTAATTTTGCAAGTCTGTCCGTTTAATTAACCTTTATCTTTAACTTACTTTCACTGCATCTAATAGAGAATATTTCAATTGATTTTTCTTAATACTTAAAATAAAATCTTAGAAATACTAGTACGTAGTTTGCCCCACTATCATTATCCAACAGCATTGCCTACTGGTCACGAATTGTGCATGCAAGAACGCTTATCGGGACCCTTTCACGGGTATATGCCGATAAGTAACGATATTCCCTATAGGAAAGAACGTATTGAAATTCTTAAAAGTCAACGCAGTTGAATTTCACGCACATTAAGTAATGCCTATAAACATTTATCAGTGTCGTGCACCTTGCCTCAAAAGTATTTTTTTTTATTATTTTAAACTATATTAAAATATGTGTATCTAATCTATAAACAACAAAGAAATCGGAATAATTTAAACCTATAGAATGAACGTTGACGAAGAACAAAAATTGAAATGATTATTAAAAATATAGAAGTTTTGCACAAATAATTGAGGATGTGAGCATTATTGATTTATACGCAGTGATGGAAATATTATATGTGTATTCCAACCGTATACAATATGCCGAAATGTGTATTTTATTTATAAATTTCATACAATATTTGCAAGTTTCGCTCAAAATTTTTTTTTTTGTCATCTGAAATTGGATGAATTCCAATCCAAACAAACAATGGAGCCATTTCTAGTTTCCACTGATGCCCATAAGATGGTCTCATCTTCTATTTAAATGGGTCTGTGACTCTTCACTCTGCTATCAACTTCCGTCTTGTGTCTTACTTTGTTGTCCTTAACTGGCAGTTTGACATGGCGGGAAACACCTTTGAGCTGAATTTCTTTTTACTTTGGCAATTGAAAAGAGTTTCATATTTCGTCAAATTCTGAATTGTTAAAGTTAATCTATTTTTACTACCAACTTAAAAAAATATGTGTACATATATATATATAAATCAGATTTTGCTAGATTACTGAGATTTTATGTTTTCATCGCTTTTTGTGCGTAAAGTACGACGATGGGAAAAAAAATTCTATAATTGAAATAAATCTGCATCTTTTCAGAGAACGCACTACTTGCCTCATTTCTAATCAAATCAACGTGAGTCGAGCACATTCAATAGCTCGGCAAATTTCAGTAACATGCTCTACTGATTACTTTGCCTAAAAAAAATGATAAAAATGAAACTACAGATCATTAAAACCCAAAAGAAGATAATTAATATCAATTGAGATAATTAAAATAAAACAGCTAATCGATTTGATAACAAATAATAATAATAATAATTAAACTAGTTTAATTTAAAAATTTGTTTTTATTTCACTTGAACACAAGCAAGCAATAGCACATTCTACTTAGACAATTAAGAAAATATTTTATATTAAAACAAAATTGCACCAAGTTTATAATTTGAATTCCAAATTGAATATTAAAAGTAATAACGTTTTTAATATTAGATCACTTTTCTTTTTAAAAAAAGCAAATGTAATGTTTGTAGATATCTCATTACTTGTTTTCCTGAATATTATCTTGATATTATTTTCACTCGCACAAACCCTCTCATCCAATTCCGTCTAGTCGTTTTTTGTCGTGTATCTAGAACAACCTCGCTCTCCACTTTAGTCTCGTAGCAATTACACTATCAAATCAGGCGGAAACCTGAGTGAGATCGAGCGACATTTCGGGTGCTACACGTATGCATACTCCCGCATTTTGTATGCATATACACATCCACACACACACCCTTATTCACCTTCCCCCTTTTACTGTTGAAATTTTGCCACGTGTTTTGTAAATTAGATATTATCCACCAAACATAAAAAAATTTCCATCTGCACCCTATTCACACCCTCCTAACGTTACATCCCTAGCCCAAATGGAATTATGTGAATTACTTTTATGTTCATAACACACTACAATTTACATCGATAAATGGTTTCGGTTTTTGCGTTCTTTTGTGGTTAGAGTTGTGATAATTTGCGTGACGGAGCGGTGGACTGTAAAAATAAGTGTTTTCTTGATTATTGCTTACGTTTTATTTTAAGAAGAATATCTATTCTGCAGATGTGCTTTGGCACTACTAATGTTATTCTGATCTGCATTTCCATAGAAATGGAGCCATGAGACTTTAAATTGAAAAATATATAATTTAAAAATGGAAATGAAGTGAGACAGGGGGCGGGGTGGTTAAAAAATAGAGTCAAACTTTCAACTTGGAGCAATTTCAACTATTCAGCATGTAAAATTTACAGTAGATTAACCCCAAATGTGAATGTTAGACAAAGACTAACCAAGTGACTTCAATTTGTCACCATGTCTTTCGTGTGTTGAATGCTAATGTGATGCCAGTTGCACATCACTGTCATTGAGCAAGTCGCTTCGTGTCTTTGCTAACGCTTCCCAGTATATACCGAGACATCTGTGACATCTTGTCTGATTGTACAATGCTTGGTTTCAAGCCTTATCATTTGGGGCGACGTCTCAAAAAGTTACACGAGTTTCGCTTTACGTGTTAAATTATCTTTGAGACTTTGACCAGCCACCTGATTCTTGCAGAAAATAGGTACAGTCTGTTGTCCGGATGGCTTCCTCACTGGATTAACACAGAAAGGGGGTCATTAGTGAGAGGACACTCCAATCCCTTTTGCCGCCTAATTAATTCTTCCTACTGACTCCTCCTAACAGCACCAACAATAATCAGTCTGCTCTCCCCAAAGACTTTTGCTATCTTTTTTATATGGAAGAAAAAGAAATTGCTATTTTCGTCTCATTATCGGTTAACTATTTTTAGCTCAATACCGTTTGATTTTTAAACAGATGAGTTTTCGTAAAAATTTCAAACTGGAAATGAAAAATTAATGTTGCAGTGCGTTTTGAAACAGTATACAGTCATAATTATGGTTTTACATTTTCATAACTTGAAACCTTTAGTTTGTCTTTTTATCGATTCGATGTTATTCATTTCTCATTTCTATTTTTACAACAATTTGAGGTCTCTAGTTTATGAAAAACAATGTACTCCACTCACTCTTTCAGGAATTTAAGATACAATATTACAATTTTTCTGCACATGCATTATTGTTTTCTTTTTGATTTTCCTGCATACCAGACATTTTCAAAAGCGATCTACAGCTTCTGTGGCAAATTGTCTGCAAGTAAAACCAAAAAAATAACAAAAGGTATTTTGAACTTCAGTTTCAAAGCTTAGTGCAGTCATCTTAATGCAACTCTTTGAGTTTTATATTAATAGAATTTATCAGTTGGGGGCAAGTTTTGGCTTGCAGCAATTGCAGTTGTTTGCTTGTTTGGCTTTAGATGAAAATTGATTCCATCCTTCGGGTGCCATCCATCCTTACTAGGAAAAGACGGACGGAGAAATTGAAATCTCGGCAGACATTAAAAGACAAGCTTCAGAATGGTGCAGATACCTTTGGATGGCCACAGACGTGCCATAGGAAAAACTAGTGTCAACAGTGAACAACGGGGGACCGATATAGATTTATAGACCCAAAGCAGCAAACATTATTTTCTTTGGCCGTTTATATCGACTTTTATCTTATCTGGCAACAGAAATTTCTGTGTGTTTTTCTGCGCATTACGAGTGACTGCATCAATTCGAGTCCGTTAATGAGGGGATCCTCTAGCCTCCAACTGTAATCCAAGTAGCCAATCCATGTTTCGAACTAAACCCATGTGATCGGATTAATGAGGCATATATTTCCATAGCTTGTCGTTGGTAACTCTATATCAAAATTATTGGTTTAAAATTTGGTTATAAAATTTTTAGAATTTTGATTGACAAAATTATGAAATAACAAATGAAATGCTGTTAAAATGATTAAGTGTATCGGGATTTATATTTTTATTGCTCGTAAAAATGTCTCCAGTGACAATAAATTTTTTTTTTTAACTGTAAGAAACAGCGTTGTTCAGTTTCAATTTCATCATTTATCCGCCTAGTTGTTGACTCTTGAATCTATATTTAGCCAGAATTGTCATAATTTTATAAACACGAAATTTAATTTACTTTGTGCAAGTTTAAAATTTAACTTTTTGAATTAATTGTGCTACATTTCGCATTGATATTTGTTAGCAGACTACTTTAAGCTGTTAGTTTTGTGATTATAAAACAAACCTCTGCAAAAATGGCTTTTACGCAAATGTGTCTCTCTTCCTTCGTCATCTCCTATATACCAGCACACTTTATGGCTGCATGTCTTAAATTTATGTACCATCCTAAGTTGCTTAGATGGATGAAAGTCCCCACATCTGATAGCAGTGCCTATTAAACCAGCCAACGCCACACAAGTCTTAAATCTGTTTCTCACGAGAATATTTCATTGAGTTTTTTTTTTTAAACTAACTAAATAATAAATAAATGTAAAACAAACATATCGATTTCAAGTACATAATAATTTAGCACTACTTTTTTTTTTTTAATTCAACCAAAAATACATTAGTATTGTCGTTTGTTGTTTAAAGATACACACCAGCAGCGATATAAAACTAAAAAAAGTATTTTCTTTTTGCCTTTGAAAGTTTTCTTTACTTCGCCTAAACGGTTATATGATTATGAAAAGGAAAAAAAAGGTAAAAGTGTACAATTTATACATTTTGTTTACACAATCACAGCATCATCAGTTTTCTCATGAATACAGAAATTTTGTTGCATAATAAATAAATATAGTTTGTTTGTGCGTGTCATTGTGTAAATAAAATTTGCATTATTTCTCTTTATCTCAAAGAGAAATGCCCAGAAGAGATTCATGAAATAGATTAGTGTGTTGTGTGACCGACAACAAATGCTGCATTTGCATCTCAATGACTGGAGAACCCCAAGAACACAGCAGCTTCGTGGTCCTGTAACACGACTACAAAGCTTCTTCTATCACTCACTGAGATTTTACTTTGATTTATCTCTAATTACAATCCAAATAAATTACTGTAAGTAAGGCCAATATCTGTGAACCGAGGATAGTTTGTCTTTTTTTTTTTTTTACAAGAACTGTTGCTAAGCCATCTCCATGGTTGTCATTTCCACTATTGCAATAAGATGGTGCTCTTCTTTTTCTAAAGCTCTACTTTTTTTCTGCTAATGGCAGGATTCGTTCTTTGCTCTTTTCTCTCTTACTTCTGATCTGTTATTGCTGATGTTTGATGTTGATAAAGTTTTAGTTCAGTTCTCACCAACTTTCAGCTAAATAATACAAAAAAACTAGAAAGGGAAGTAAATAAAAAAGCAACATATTTTTTTTCTGCTTATACTTTTCATCAAATGCAGGACTATTTTTGTATTATAAGCTCAATTAGAACGTGATTTTGAGAAATCCAAGCTAATTATTTGCTTGACGGGCGCAAATTGAAATTTATAATTACTTTCCACATCCCAGTGTGTTATAATAGCATTAACTTTTCTTTTTCTTTTAAAACAGTAGTGCCTTGCCAATCATATCATTACATCGTTTACCTTAGCAAAAAACTTCTCTTCAGTTTAGCTGTTTAAAAATTTTTCCACGAGGGATATAAAAAAACCATTGAGATTTAATGACGTCAGAATTGGCCCAGTCTGTTGCTTGGGTTTGGATAGAGTGGTCAAGGCAAGAAAGTTGACCACATTTTCTAAACTCAAGAGCCCAGATTATGGTCAAGAGACTGGGCCAATGTTGATCTCATTAAATTTCAATCGGTTTTTTATGCCCTTGTTGTTCACGCGAAAGATTTATGTACAACATCTATCTAATTGGCATTGAAAAACTTAGAAATTTTTTGAAAAGCCATTTCTATTTTAAAATTCTAAATTGACGAAATATAGCGAAATATAGTTATTGCGCGAGGTAAATTGTGTTCGGTTCCTCTCGACCACCGTAGCTTCACCATATCACGTGACAAAATGGCGGTTGACTGAATGGCGACCGCAAAGGTATGTGACTGTATTTCTACTCATGTTAATTTATGAATTAATCAATAAGAGAACCGCAGGCTATTATTGACTAGCGTACGAGAAAAATATCACATTTATTAATAATTTATCGATGCCGGTATATCTTAATCATATGTTTATTTTTAATGGAAAAAAAAAAACGTATGTCATTGTTTCGACGTGCGCAGTAAAAACATTTAAAACTTGAAACATTGCCAGAATGAATGGACTAATCTTTAATCTTCGTACGTCTCTTCTGGGAGAAAAATGTGACGAGAATTTTTATTCATTAAAAAAAAAATAATTCAGCTTTTCTAATATATGAAGATGAAGCCGATATAAGCAGTCCCTCGAATGCATTTTGCTGCGTTCAACGAATAATTAGCTTCCAGAATGGGAAAGATTTTGTAGATAGAGGTGGAGGGGGAATTAGTTAGATGGCGCTACCCCATATTACAAGCATCCTATAATTATTTAAGACAACAATTTAAACCAATCCCATCATTCTAAGTCACCACGAGGCAGCCATTCAACCAATCAACACTTTGCCTTATGCAAACACCTCGGTAATTTTACTTTCTCCCCAGAGTCATAATCATCCTAATGGCAAATTGCACATGGGGGTTTGCAAGGTGGTCGACATCATACCGTCCAAATCTCGTCCGAACACCAATACATGTGCAAAATGAGATAAAGGGGCTGACATTCTCTCTGAGTAAAGCTTTTGATATGTGATAATTTACAAATGGTAATGGGAAAGGGGGAATTAATTGTGGGTTTTGCATTTAATATTCAGTAGCACAAACTTTGCATTTTGTTTGTGCTAAGCCTTTCTTGATGGTCGCTTTAAAGCTTTTCATAAAACCGTCTACTGAGTACTGCACATATGTACTAAAATTCTTTGGGTCATTGCAAACTTATGGTTTATTCTAGACAATTACTAGTTACTTATTATTTTATGCGACGTTGTTTTCGGCCAAAGAATTGAGAATAACTTGAGAATATTGTAAAATAACTGCAGGACACAATCGACATCAAATCTTAATGCGTATGAAAAGAAAACAGACTGGATTTGGAATCTAATTATATGTCTTGTGGGTATGCAAGAGCAAACCACAGATTACGGAAGTTCCATAGGTTAATTAAAAGTGAATGAATAGTTCATTTGATTGACAAGGAGGATGACACTTTGGGTCTTTATTTAAAGATCTTCATTAGAAAGATGGCTAATTTTGATCCAATGTTTTATGGGGGAAATTGGTTCTTTATCAGTTAATTATCAATGACGGCTAGAGTCAATTGGAAAGTTGATGTTGAAGTGTTTATTGACAACCGATTCCCTGTTGCAGGTAAATTTTAAAACGTTAAGCAATTAGCATTGGATGATAGATGGTTTAAACTGGCATCAATTCATAGCCAGGAAATAACTTTTGTTTACACCCCTATTAGGACAAACATCATAATTAGCAAATTTTAGAACTTGAATTTTTCTCGCTGGCCAAATTGGCCATTGGTAGTTAATCAAATGTTCGGTGCTAGTTAGCAAGATCGAGTTAATTAGGATTTTTTTTTTTTTTTTTAGAATTTTGGATTTTTCCGGTTCTCGGGACAAAAAAAGTCCGGTACTCCCGTGAAATGAGCACTCTCGGTTTAAACCCACAATTGACATTTTAGATCAAAACTCAACATTTTAAGATCAATTGTTGACGTTTTTAAACAAAGATTGATAGTTTGACCAATAATTGATATTTTAGACCAATAATTGATATTTTAAACCAAAAATCTAAATTTTATGACAAAAATTTACTGTTTTAGACCAAAGATTGATGTTTTAGACCAAAAATCTAAATTTGATGACAAAAATTTACTGTTTTAGACCAAAGATTGATGTTTTAGACCAAAAAGCGACATTTCAGACCAATGCAACGTTGCAATGACGATTATTGCCGTATAAAATGTTAATTTTTGGGCTATAATCGTCGTTTTTTAAATTTTTTTTTAATTTAAAAGCGTCGATTTTTCGTAACGTCGCAATGACGAACTTGGGTCATAGCAGGTAACAGTGTGTACCGTTTTCCTTATTTTCTTTCACGATGACAATACATTTGTTTAAATGCCCCCTAATTTCGTGGAGAATTTTTTTTTTATTTTGTTAATTAGGGAATGATGCAAGCAAATGGTCTGATTGTTAGTTTATTTGTTGTTGTGTCTCATGAGAGGTGTTCGACATGACTTGAATGTATGAGTGCTTGCCAAATACACACATTACTAATCGAATCGAACTGGGTTTTATTGATTCATGTGTACAGCGAAAGGTGTTTGTTTAGATTTTACACAGTTGAGCGGATTTGCAAGTGATTTTGCGAATGACAAAAGAAATTGAAATTGGTTTCGGGTTAAGTTTTTTTGCATGTGTAGTTGGTGTAGTTTTAAGTGACCTTTTATTCACAACATAAAAACTTCATGACGTAGAGTAGAGTGCCAAAAAAATCAATTGAAATGAAGCATTTTGAGGTGCAATCATCTCACACTTGCACCACCTGCACTCGCTCATTACTTTTTCTCTTTCAGAGTATTAAATTTTTATTTAATGTTGATTAAAAAATGTTATTGCAGACAATGGTAAATTCTTTCATCAATAACCCTTTCATTATTAATTTTTAAACAAAATGTGTTTATGGTTAAAGCTGCAATGGAATGAAATGGAACTGAAATTTTTGGAATATTTGACAAATCTAATTACGTTTAAAGTTTTTTTGTTTTATTTTTGTATGTGTTTTTTCTCGGGTGTTGGGTTTGTTTATTTAATGTTTAGTGTTTCTTTCGCGATCTCGATTTCAAAGGAAAAATAAATCAGATGCAATTTTCAAGGAAGAGAGATTTAACTCTAACGAAGCTAAGAGGTTTCCATCAAAGTTGGCGCTAGGATTGCAAAACTCAGGTTTTTAAACCTCTTTTCTAGGGCACGTGCACATATAATTGCAATTAGTGAGAGATTTTCCTCTTAGGAAAATGAAATCCAGCATAAAATCCAATGCTGAAACATTTGTTTTTTAATTAATTGATTTCTTATCTTTATTCACACTTCAAAAACAAAATTAAATTTAAAGATCATGTCTTATATAGTCAGTGAATCTTTTGAAAAATTTCAATTTTGAAAATGGAAACAATATAAAAAGGTTTTTAAGCTGCTGTTTGTGCATTTCTGTGTCTGTTGTCTATTAACTGAGTTTATGGAGGGTTTATGTTGTTTTAGTCGTTGGAAATAAATTTATTGTTTTATTTTTACGAATGATGTTTTTAAATAAAACGTCACGATTTGTCTAAAAAAAAAAAAAGTTGATTAATTTGTGTAGTATTATACACAAAATGACCAAACCAGGAGCAAGAAATTTGTTTGGACGGCGAGTTTTTGTAAAAATCCTTTCAATAGTGCCGACTAGAATGATTTAATACCACCCGCTGACGTCATTACCTGTTTTCAGTTTTTAGTGCTTGCAGTGAAGCATCACCTCACAAAATATGAAATATCTTTTAAACATAAAAAACAAATTAAAATTTATTATTATTTTTGGAAAAATCTCATGTCATTTTCCAAGGATCGTAAAAAAAATAATTTTTTTTTTACCATGACGCAAATCCTTTTTAAAAAAGGAATTTAAGAAATAGTAGCTAGATTTCAAAACCGGAATTTAGTGAACAAAAGAAAGCGAAATAAAACTCGAGACACGTTGAAATATCTTCGTGTAAACTGCAATCCTTGCGGGGGTTTAAGGAATTTTGTTTCACTGCTTTAGAACACAATTAGAATCATAACGTATTCTTTATAGTAGCATTAGTTACATAGGGCATGACTCTCGCATAATTATGTCGACGTAACGAGAAAACTCATGTTGAGTAAGTGACATTAATCAATGGTTGGAATAATTAGCGTTGACATAAAGTAGCAGTGGCAGAGAATTTTTATTGCATACCGTCTAATTTATGTGCAGGTCGTTGGATTTAGGGATTTGTATTCCTGCCTTTCGCATGTTTTTGATACATTATTCACTTAAGTAAACACATTGGACGTTCTTTGGTTGCTATGCCAAACTTTTATTTTTGTCACTTTTATTTAATCAGTTTGGCTGATTTAAAATTGTGTATTTTTCCCAACAGAGCAAATTAAACCGCTGACATTTATTATATATATATAAATTTTAAATTGATTTTTCTTAATACGTTGAAAACAATATAATTCTGCTTGTAAAAGTCTTATCAAATTTTCTTGCAACGTTTTTGTTCTGAGCATTTCATCCACAGAGGGACGGGGGAATCTAATTTGTTGAAACGAGTGAAAACAATAAATGTACTGCTTTTGTGTACAGTTATGATAGTACCTTTTCTCAAATGAAAACAAAAAGGAGACGACGTTGCCGCCGACCTAATTAGTCCTCCCGAAATTGTTTATGGCGCGCAACATGTTAAAAGTGCACCGTGCTCGCATCCAGATTGAATGAAGAAACTGTCATTAGACACGTCGTGAATCACAGATGACTGAACAAAAATGTCTAATGATGTGACATTAACTGAATGGAGGACAATCTCGCAGCTATTGTGTTTATTCTTCTAGATGTATTCTATGTTAAGAAGTGCAAACAATAGCTAGTTGTTTAATAATTGTCGGTTTTGTGGCTTATTACCTCAATTTTTAATATGGGATTTTGTGTTTTAAAAGAAAAAAAATTTATGAAATTGTTTTGTGTGATTTACATAATGGAAAATGACAAACAATCACCTTAAGTGGTTTAAAATTAAATCTTTTGACAATAACATTTGGAATACCTGGATTTTACTCTCGGTTTGTAAACTCGCGAATTTGTTTTTTTAATCGACCCAACAAAGCTCTTTCGACAGATTTTTTTTTTGTCATGGAATGATTGAAGTGGTGTAACTCTTTATCCTAATAGCATTTTTTTTGTCATAGATAAATTTTTAGATTGTATAACCTCTTTTTGCCAACCAATTTGTTAGCCTGCCAAGCTGATTGTATTGCTTTTGCAGATAGTGATATATGTATAAGTTTTTTCCTCCGCTATCATTTCCTTTTTAGTTTGTGTTTTTTTTTTTTTTTTTGTTTAATTTTTTTTGCTTCAATTTATCGTGAAATAAATTGGGTCATTACTGACTTATTGAAGAAAGGAAAAACTCTACCTCTGCAAGCTCAAAACTAATTGTTGCATCCCATTTATAAAATAGGAAATGAGATAGAGTTAACAAGAGAGGACTACTTATAAATAATCGTCTTAGATACTTATTGGTCTTAGGAACTTTTACTCTAATTGATTTTTCATCCTCTTAACGCATGTAGCAATTATTTATTTTCTGATGTAAGGGCCTTGTGATAATGAAAAACAAATGAAACAAACAAGCAAAATTTGTATTTGACTATCCATTCGATTAATCCCACGAGGTTTTCGCAGAATTCAATTAAAACACAGAGTCGCGTCTAGCCCTGTGGTACTAGAAAATAAATTAACTTGGAAATTGCTCCTCTCATCCGTCTTAAAGAAAACGCACTCAATGCCAAAACGATTTGTGAAAGTTGGTTTTTATGAGTTCGTTCCTTCCCTTCTTCATTTGCTCACGCTACGTTTGTCTAGAGACTCTGGACCAATGCCACGCCGCCACCATTTTGACTGAAGTATGGTGAGATTGTAAACTAACTTTTTTTTTCTGAGATCAAAGTGCAGCTTGTTCTCAGGTGGAATCCTCGTCTGAAGAAAGCAATTCACCTGGGAATTGCAGGTAGAACAACCGAAAAAGATAGGTGCATCGCAAGTTACCTGATAGGCTATGTATTGAACGTGGTACTGCTAAGGCACCGCACATGAAAAGACGGCTTAGGTGGCTTATGGATACGTGAGCAGTAATGTAGAAAAAGATCTGATGGCTTGTTTTTACTAGGTGTAAAAAGAGGGCTGGAAAAAAGTGAGAGAAAACAGGCAGATTACTCTATGTATTGAAAACCAAACTGAAGAGAAGACTTTTATTGACGGTGTATGCTTTGTTTTCGGTTTGGATTGCATTTGATCGTTAATTTCGCCAAGAAATACTTGTGTATTAATGTTGTTTGGTGTAATTTAGCCGAGGAACTAAGTCGAGATTGTGTTTGAAAAGGGAATAAATAATTTGAAAGCTTTAGCAAACAATTAAATGGAATCTTTGATATTACTGTGTCATTGCTGCTTTATTTATTGGCACGCATTTTGGCAGCAATCAGCTGTAAATGGACTGTAAAAATAATGAATAATAAAATTCACATTTCACTTCCAGTGACTCAGTAAGCAATAAAATTAGTACATTTTAAACGTTTGCAATTGCTGGATTCTAAAATTAAAGCTGAGAATAAATCAGTTTTTATTCATCGTAAATTAAAGCCAGTACAGTCACAACTTTTCACACTAGTTTTATTAATATTATTTGGACAAGCCTATAGTTAACAACATTTATTGCCTATTAATATAATTAATATTTTACATCATAACTTTGTAAAAAAATCCAATTTTCAACTTTCAACAGCCAATAAAAAGGAAAGCTTTCACTCTATATTTTTTCTTGCATGAAAAATGGTAGTGATAACCATACACGGTGATACCAGAGAGTTTCAACAAATTTTTTTAACATGCTTACGTATGTTTGCTGCATTCCAAAATTCTTGGGTTGATTTCATCTGCATTGTTAGACTTGTCCCGTTAGGTCATTATTAACTGTTGTTCTGGAATGACAATGATTTCAGTCATGTTGGTTGCTCAGTTTTATGCGCAACATTTCTTGATAGGTTGAATTAGGAAATAAAATAAATGTGTTTAATAGCTTTTAATAACAATCTTGTTTAGTGACACGTGCGCTTTGTTATGTCAAAACAAAATA
>JAQFXT010000082.1:0-95983 GCA_034683725.1 Strigamia crassipes
AGGTTTTGGTCTTGTGAACAAAACCCCCTGAAGTAATATTCCCTTCGGAATATCCGCCCCAGGTCGACATCGTCACAGTGGCAATGCTGAACGAGTGGGTTATAGTGTCCAAGTGGACCTGACGAGGGAAGACATTCAGCAATGTCTCCTCTTCGTTATGACACTCGTCATGTTTCACCCTCACCACAAAACACTAATAAACGAATTCATTACATAGACCAGTTCCTGCTGATCTATGGGACCCTGTGTATTTATAGGCGGTAGAAAAACCTTTAATGCATAGCTTAAACTGGCGTCAGTTTATTGCGAAGTTATTCCGATTTCAGCCAACACCGGACACCGTTGTGAATATCGGACCCTGACGTCATTGTGACGATGCAGCAACAATGACGTAACTCGGATACTCGAAATAGAACCCCGGAAGAACCACATCTCCCAATGCGTATGCGATGGTCATTATATAACCTTCCTCGCATATAGTTTTATATCACTAGTTGTCGGCGTAGTGATTGCATAACTTAACTAATTCCTAAGACAGCCCGATGGTCGCTATTGCGATTATCGACAGCTATATTAAATGTCACGTAGTGATAACCACCCGACTATTACTTTACATAAAACTCACTCACAGATTTACACTGATGGACGATAAACACCGAAATGATCGATACGCATCACACGATGCATTCTCAGATCCACCAGATCTGATCCCAGATCGACATCGTCACACTTACAAAATGTCCACTTTGTGGCACCCCGTCGTGTGTGCCGCCCATAAGAGAATGCATAGCACCTATGTGCTGAACAATTGCACGTAAAAAGTGGACTGTCTATTGACTGAGCCTCTAGTCGTAAGCCAGAACTCCTTTCAATGTGAAGGTTGAAGTAATCAAGTTAGTCAAATAAGTGGATCGGAATTGAGACAGGATCTTTTTTCTTAAGTCGCCAATTGCAACGAGCTCCCACTCAAACTACTTTTAGAAACGTTCGTAGTCAATTGAAATGGATTGAATACAATTCTCGCGACTCTGAATAGATCTGAATAGATTAAATTCATCCATTATACCAAAATTTCCTTACCAAATGGCAATCCGATGCGATCGAGATGTGATGTGATAAGTTCCACCGTGTTATGCGTGTTTTGTTTTATCTTTAACAGCGTAAAGAGCTTTGAGCTCCAACTTGTTAGTATTAGTTATTGCTTAAATAGCCATTTGTCAGCATAGTCTAATGTACAATTATTGATACGTGTATTGCAAGGGATAATTTCTTGCCTGAATTACTCCCCCTAAGGCAATAAATTGTGCGTATGTTTTGCTAACATTGTGTCTTATTTATTTATCTCACTTAAACGAAATGCAAGTCCGTTATCTCAGTTTTTGGTTAAAATGTCTAGTTGAAGTTTTGGTCTTGTGAACTTAACCCCCTAACGTGTTATTTCCTTCGAAATACACACCCCAGGTCAACATCGTGCAAGTTAAAAGCACAGCTATGGGATTTCAAGTTAATGGATGAGCCGGTTGATGAGCTCTGTAAATTTTGTAATCTCGATGTGAGAATGTGTCTAACTTTGCATGTTTGTTCCGCTTTACTACTGCTAATAGTTTACTTTATTGCAATTGCTCAGCTACAGGTGAAAAAACCACCATATATTATAAATAAAAAAATAAAAAAATAAAATAAATAAAAACAATTATTTGTAGATAGGTTTATCAATTCTCTAATAAAATTCAGCGATATGTTTGGGAATTTATTTTTATTTTTGTGAGTTCACGAGCTGATATTACCATATTACACAAATCACTTACATATTAAAATACATAGTGTTTTACACAATAAACTTTACCCTATTTTGTACGTCGATTTATGTATTTACATATACAAACGTGCAAATCAATTGCACTTGAAAGAATAGATCCCTTTGTATATAGTCAACATTAAATTTCTTCCGAGATTAAAAACAAATATTTGATTTGTCCATTTTTTACAACAAATAATTATTTTCTATTTCATAAATCTCTGCCACTTCAAATGACCAAGTCATCCATTTAACAAACCAAGTAATACATCTAGTACTTGACCTAACAAAAAATTGTGATCAGATAATTATATCTCCGATAAACCGAAAATTACTAAACTAACGAGACTAGAAAGTGCGCTTTTCCGTCACTACGTTTGGACGTTGCCGTAAGTGCCGGGCGGTGGACGATACATCTTTGGTAATGCCATCAGTTGCAGACTGTTAAATGCATATTTCATCACACCAGCATTTTTGAAAGTATTTTCTCGCCGCGTACCTTCGCTGCATTTGAATAAAATACGATCATTCCAAGATATTGTAATCGATTAATGAGATTACTTACCATCTCATGCATTCGAGCGCGTGATTAAATTCAGGTTCCGCTAAATCAAATCCGTCTTCCAGGATCATGCATTGTTCCAACGTGACCGACATGGCAGTTCTGTCTTTCGCACTCTTGCAGCTGATGAACCGAAGACCGTCCAGATACCGACATACCTTTCGAGTAAATTGATTTTATAGATTTTACTATTAGGTTACGAACCAAATTCCTGTCCACACTTTTGCCGAAATATGAAGAATCTCAACATTTTTTGATTTTCGAGAATTGACCAATGTATTTAAAATCTCTAAGTTTTTTTCGATAATCGAATAATTGGTGACGCTAAGTCCTGTAAATATAAAAATAATAAATGGAAATATTGATGAATCAGTGATCTAAAGAAAAGTACTTTTAGTGCTTCCAACAGATACAGGAAATTCGGCATATTTTTTGTAAAATTCCTGCAAATCAGCCACTCCTCGCGCATTGATTTTATCTTGTAAATTTGTATTCCCAAATCTAAAAAAAATAATAATAATAATAATTTAAAAAATAATTTTTGTATTTTTGGTGCGATGTTACGCTTCAATTCATAGTTCCCCAAAGCAAAAAGATGTTACTACATGTACCAAGAAAATAGGTAAAGAAATGCGTGAAATTGCAAGATTTATAAAATCCACTTCGATTTTAATTACCTGGGTGAATGGCAATTCTTATTAGCTAAATTTTGCACGCAAGATGTCTTTCTGAAAGTAATGCGCACAATTTAATTCTCAAAAAAAAAAAAATTAAAAACCAAAAATTAAAAAACAGCCCAAAGATGTAGTAACCAGTGCCTAAACCAACATTAAAAAAAATTTAAATAATCTTTGTTTTGAATTATAAACTTACTTTTCAGCAAACGTCGCTTGTTCATTGATACCCACGTTAAAAAATACGGGCGATAGTTGGAATTCATAATTAGTTTTGCAATCCAATGGGAGTATTGTATAAACCAAATGCGGCACTGGTAGATGTATAATTAGATTCTTCCTGGAATTTAAAAATTATTTATTTATTTATTTATTTATTAATTTAACAAATTCAATAATAAAACAAAAAACCTGGTGCCTTCAACTTGGGGATTAATATTATTCGAATTTTCACTTTTGACGAGCCGAAACCTGACGTTCTTCAGATCGTCGATTCCAATAATCATGTCCTCTAGCATGCCCATTTCGTCGCTGTAACAACTCAACAGTCCTTCGAATTGGGCCAAAACTCCGAACTTGCACAAGCGAGTCAAAAAGACTGGATCGGGACGATGACACCATAATTTTGTCATCAAACTAGCAACAACCGACGTTAGCTACAAACAGAATAATAAAGAATTATTCATTTTAAAGTACGACGTGAACAGAGTCTGCATTACTGCGTAGGAATTAACTATATTTTGTCTATATCGGATATCAGATTGTAAAGCAACAACTTCTGCCGTTTCCTAAAAATAAAAAGAATAATTTAACAATGTGATAAAAGAAGAAAAAAGAAGATTACGGTTAGCCATTTTTATCAATTCGGAGACTGTAACGTCTAGAGGATCGTGTTTGTAAGTTGACATTTTCCAACGGAATTTATCGAATATTTATCAAATTTATCAAATTTATCAAATATATATATATATTTTTTAAATCCTCAAATATGTCGAATCAATTTTTAAAAATTTTTAAACTTGACAAAATTTTTTTAGAAATCCTCAAATTTGTTAAATTATTGTTTTAAAATCTTAAAAATTCTCACAAAATTCTAAAAATTTATCAAAAAATTCTAGAATTTATCAAAAAATAATAAAATTTATAAAACAATTATAAAATTTATCGAAAAATTATAATTTATCAAAAAATTATAAAATTTATCAAAAAATTCTAGAATTTATCAAAAAATAATAAAATTTATGAAACAATTATAAAATTTATCGAAAAATTATAAAATTTATAAAATTTATCAAAAATTTATAAAATTTATCAAAAAATTATAACATTTATCGAAAAATTATAAAATTTATCGAAAAATTATAAAATTTATCGAAAAATTATAAAATTTATCGAAAATTATAAAACTTATCAAAAAATTATAAAATTTATGAAAAAAAATTAAGAAACTTATCCCAAAAAAAGATGAAAAACCTTCCACCGTCTCCAAAATTAAACAAGAACACGACCAACCCCTCGTTATTAAAGTGCATATCCATTTCCAACCTACTTGCAAAGAAAAAAGACAGTGCACGAGCCTGGAAGTTTTGTGCAAACGATCGAGAGCTTGTTTCAATTTCTCCATCGAAGGCCTCAATTGCTCCACCCAGTCCAGCCGAGTTAAATCATCGAGCAAATCACCGTTGGCCGCCGAGCTCTCGCTTTCGCTTTCTCCCCTAACGCCACATCTGCCGAGTGATTTCACTTTGCTCGTCATGCACATTAAGCTGGCTTCTACGTTCAACTGCGTGAGATCCTTAAAATTAAAAACAAACGAGCTGCTTTAGATGCGACGCGTTTAAAACACAAACGCCGCGAGTGCGGTGCAGACCGTGCGTGCAGACCGTGCGTGCGGCAAGCGGCGTGCAGCGTGCGCGTGTTTCAAAACCCCCGAACATAAAAATCTCCTCAAACTTACCCACGGTTCGGGTTCGTCCGGGCTTTGACTTCGCAACTTGGAACCTTTCAACGAACGCAACGAAAATGTCCTATTTTTATTCGGAGAATATTCTATTCGGTTGCTGTCTATTTTTGATCGGCCGCTTCCCACGTCCACCATCGAGCGTTCGCGTCGCGCGCGCGAACCGACCTTCCGGAACAAATTCAACACGGAGTTGCTTTCCGTAAAGCTGAAAGTTCTTCCTCGCGGTACGGTCGAAGATCCGCGATCGCTCGTTCGCTTACTCGGTCGCCGACTCAATTTACCGTTGACGCTCGGAGTCGGTGACGCCGTCCTCGAATCGCGCGCTTTGACTCGTACGTCCGGACAACGATTCGATTTGACGTCCGAGTATAACTCCGCGTCGCTGGCGGATCGTCGGTGATGGTTGTGGCCGGCAGAATGCTCCTTGCAGCGGTCGTTCTTTTCGTCTTCCAACGACAAAGACTCGTCGTCGTCCGTTTCCAGACTGCTTCGTGCCGAGATTAATATCGGAGAGGTTCTGCCGCTAGCGGGAGACGAAGAAATGATTTCGTCAACGCGTTTGTTTACTACGGGCGACGAGTGGCTGTCGCGAGTGTTGTTGTTTTCGGGTAGCCGAGCTTCCTCCAAAATGTGATACGTCTCTTCTATTAAGTTGGTGTCGCAGAATTTTGTGATTCGTTGCGCCTTAAACCGAACGAATAGTGTCAAACTCATTTATCTCTATCGCGATTCGTTGTCTTACGAGGTTCGCAATATCCGTCATTACGACTTGCATCTCGCTGGATAATTTCCGTTGAGCTAGATGATTCAAGTGATCCAAGAGCAATTTCAAATCAAAGCGCAAGTTTCGGATTTTGTCGGATGCGTTTGTCGCTTCGATTAACTTGTTCGGGCGGACGTGGCTACTCTTCGCGCCACTGCGGATTAAAAACGGGTGAAAATGACAACGCCGAAATAATAAATGATAATTATTACTTGTTTTGATTTAGCAGTTTTAAAAGACCTCCATTTTTAAATTTAAGCGTGTGAGCGGCAAATGCTCCTACAGTAATTACATCAAAAAAACCACCTAGAAATCAAATTGATAAAAAAAATAAAAATTAAAATTAAAAAATAAAAATTTTGTATTAATAACTATTAATACTTTTCTTGGTACTGTCGTTCTGTATCCATAAACGCTGCAAATGTAAATTTACAGGTACAAATTCAAAACTTTTGTTGCATTTTTGTGCACTAGGTTTAAAATTAGGCCCTGAGAAGAATTTCAAATTGTAAAGTCGGTTAAACGAACATTTAGAACCAAACCCATCCACACCGTACCAGTATAAGAATCTAAAAATGTTAAAGCTTGAGTGTAAGAATCGATCAGTTGTAAATGACGCTCGATTTCTTCAACTTGCCGCGTATTCCACGAAGGTTTTAACTAAAAAAAAAAAAATTGCAAACAACTATTAAATTAAAACTTATTTTGAACAAATTATTCAAATAATACTTCTCCCAATGCTGTCAAATTGTTCAAGAAATCCTTTTCCTCTTTAATGTAAATCAATCTAAAAAAAATAAAAATAATACTAAAAATTCAAAATCATCCTACAGATAGCGGTAACTCACAGTAACGACTGTGGAAAGGCAAAAGTAAGTTTGTTCTCGGCCATTATTTCAAGGACACTTAGATCAGCTCCGAGCCCCGTGTGGAATCGATATGTTTGTGAAATAGTGTTATCGTATAGAAGATTCAATTGATTGTGTTGTGAAATTCGAAATTTGCAAGGCAACTTGGCTGGTAACGTTTGACTACGCAGTTTTTTGTAATTAATAACCTTTGAAAGAAAAAAAAAAAAAGAAAAATAATATTGTTATTATTAGATTATATTTATTCGTCAACTCCAGATTACTTCTTCTTCGGGAGAAGCTTGGTTCGACGACGACGATGCATTTGTGGACGAAACTGAATCCGATTCAACCTGCCAAGCGGTGACAGAAACAAATCCTACCGTCATATTGTCGGCCGACCTAAAATTTAGTCACGTTTAACTGGAAATGTATTCGCAGCTGCGAGTCCTTACGTCAACGTTAATCGTAGTTTACTTTTCTCAGCTTCCATTAATTGGCTTATGGTGAATATCGAAGCTCCGAGCAATGTTGTCTGTAACGCAATACAGGAATTAGTTCGAAAAAGCAAATACCGTCACGCTCCGAATTATCGCCACGGTCGTATTGCGGCCCAGGCTCATTTAAGCACCTGGGGTACACTGACATTTTACGAGAAACAAAAATCAGCGATGTTGTTGGAAAAATCAGTAATTTAAAAAAAAAAAATCACTGATTTTCTTTATAAAATTAATATTTTTCTTTATAAAATTAATATTTTTCTTTATAAAATTAATATTTTTCTTTATAAAATTAGTGATTTTCTTCAAAAACTCATTAATTCTCTTCAAAAAAATCACTAATTTGTTCAAAATATCAATTATATTTTTAAATAACGGCCTAGGCGCCGGGGTCGGGTCCAAAAATATATTAATCGCCCCGACATTTATTCGGAGCTTTACGGTTTTCCAGGTTCGGTTTGTTACCGTTAATGTAAGTCTCTCCCGTACGTCGTATACAGAAATCTTAACTCGCGTTTGATGAGTAATTTCATCATTTTTACGAAATCCAACCGTGGTCAGAAAACACGGGTTACTGCTCCTCTACAATTAAATTTTAAATTAAAAAAATAATAATTTTGTGTTTTGGCTTTGTTCGTTTACTTCTATAATTTCACTTTGTGAATATGTTGACCATTGTATTTGTGGAGGTGTCATCACGGCTACGATTAACATTGGATTTGGAGCGGTGCCATTTCCATCGCACATAAGATTGTCGCACGCTTCCAACGTAAATTAATTTAAAAAAAAAAAAAAAAAAAATTATTTCACAATTTTCAAGTCGATAAAATTTCTTACACAAACTCATCTCCAAAAACGATTCATCGCTCGAATCTTCAAAACAAAAAACAAAACGTTTATAAAAGTAACATACACATGTTGAATTGAATTATTTTAATCATTACCGACAACACTTTTTGTCCGTGGAAATCTCAATGCGCTGTTGCAGTCTTCTCTCGCCGGCTGGATATTGTTGAGTTTCTCACGCAGTGTCTTCAATTGGGTGCACATGTATTGATAACTGGCCATATGCATAACTTGAATCCACGAATCTCTTTCGGATTCTGTCGTTGCTGAAAATTTCTGTACGTTTTTATCACCGTCGTAAACTGTGAAAAAAATCGTAAAAAAAATGTCGCGTATTGTATTCGCGGTAGTTTAATTTTTAGAACTATTCAAACGGTACCTAAGTTAAAACTAAAAGGTGGTTCAATATTCGTGTCATCTAAACTTACAACGCACCGCTCCAATACAAAAACACCAACTGGTTCCAAACACTGAAAAAAGATAAGTGCGCACTTTAGTAATAGTTTTATTAAGTTAATAGCGTATTTATATACATTAAACACCACGTAAACAGCATTTAAAGTATATTTATGTATTAAAATTTTTATTTACATACATTTAACTTCATTTCATGCATTAAAACGCTTATTTATGCCAAAATAGCGCAAATTATCTTACCAAGTCTGTGTTTTTAAAATAAAACAATAGGTTGCCTCGAAGACGACAAAAGCGCGGCACATAAGCTGTAAAAAAAATGTAGGAAAATTTAAGTTTTTACAAGTTTGACACTGTGGTTTGGTAATAAACAAGATTATAAGCCGATACCATCACTTCTGCGAAATAATCCTTCTTGCTTTTCTTTAATGACTAGAACTCCTTCCTTGTCAAATTTATACGACGGCTGAACCGCTACTGCTACCAATTCTTTACCATTGAATCTCATTTTGATGAAATTTTGATTTGAAAATCTGTCGTGCGTTAGTTATCTCATTTGGCAAATTACGTTATTTTGGTATTGTTTTTTTTGCAAAAATTTATAGATTCGATTGAAATTGTTTAAGATTGATTGGTTTAACATTAATCACCTTCGCGACACGACGCAACAACATTGAAAATTAAATTTCCAATTTTCTTTCGGTGATGTTTTCGTGCACGAACCTCCATATTATGGATCCCTTGATCCGGAGCTAGGAACTAAATCCTGGATCCGAATTCAATCAATATCGAGATATTTAATTGGTCGAATAAAACATTTAGCGTGATTTATTTAAATTATACAAATTAATTCTTAAAATACGAAACAATTTCAATGTTTTACTCCTTAATTTGTTCCGTGGATAACCGGGGAATAAACGATGTAAAAAGTGAATCGTTTGATTTTATCAATAGATGGCGCGATTTGTACGAATTGGGGTACGATGAACGCCGAAGAGTGAATCAGCTGTTTCGGTTAAATTTAGCAGACGACTATATTTAAAAAGATTATTTTCCCGGCCTTTGAGTCTGGGAAAATCATTTCTGCGCAACAAAAACAGAAAAAGAATACTCACTTTCTTATCCCGTATAAAACAAACCATTACCCAAAAAAATTGATAAAAACTTAAAACCCAAATGTTAATAATCAAAACTAGACGAGTAAAACGACGAGTTATTGGCAGCGGTGGGATTCGAACCCACGCCCTTTCGGACTGGTGCCTAAAACCAGCGCCTTAGACCGCTCGGCCACGCTACCTCACTCTCATGGCCCCTCTTACGCCATCTTTAATACCGATTTTATTTCATTTCAATCGCCTCACCATTGATCGAGCCACATTTACGTAGAAAATAAATAAAAACCGATTTTATTTTTCACCAACTTTTAATTCTCCAATTTAACAATTTACAAAATGCTAATAATTTCTTTCTTTCTTTTAAATTTTAAACAATTTTCCCATTTTTAGCTGCAGTTTGAGTGTCTTTGGTACGTGTCTGATGGTGAGTGAAACGCGTTTACCCCTTTTTAAACGACTTTCCGTTTTAATCTCTTCGTTTTTGTGCGTAATTATACTTTCCCCGATCTCATCTTCGGTGATCTCGCGAATTCCGTGTAAGTATTTGCGATACATATCATCTTGAACGATTAGAAGACTTCGAGGCATCAGCAAAACCGATTTAAAATATCGTTCAGTCAATGCCAGTTTCTGGAAAATTGAATAAATTAATTAAATAAATAAATTAAATAAATAAATAAATAAACAAGTGTAACATTATTTTGCGTACTTGTTCGTCATTTGATTCGACTTGATGGTAAAAATCAAGGACTCCGTGCGATTCTAAATTAATTGTGCTAATTACGGGCATAAATAATGGACCATCCGTGTGCGGCTGAGGATTAAAAAAAAATAGAAGAATTTAAAAAATTTTAATTTTTTAAAAAAACTTTTTCTTTGTTTTTTGTTACCATTATTCCTTGTCCGCACAAATATTCATTTACGAGGACATGATTCGATTTTTTATCCTGAAATATTCCTAGTTTGTTGACCTTTTCCATGTATGTTTCGAGCCACTTAATTTTTATTTTTTTTTAAATATAAGATTTAATTTTTGCTTTTGTTTTTCTATACGTTGTTTGTCTCTTTACTTTTGGAATTATTTCCTGCGCCATTCCTTTCGGATGCGGCAACCCTCCTAAACATTGCAAATTGTTATTTATTTATTTTCCCCACAACGCGTTATCTCGAACCCCAATTCTGTAATCTTCTGCGTGATAACTGAGTCCATTTTGGTTTGGGTGCTCGATATATTTGGTCCAGAAGAAATTTTTCATCATCTTTATCGATAAAATTGGGAATGTAATACACCGTCGAAGGTAACTACAAAGTAATAAAATTTAATTGTCATATTAAGATTTATTTTTATACCGCATTAAAGTTTATCATAAAAAATAAGAAATTTGTGACATTTTATTTCTCCGATTCGTGTCAATTATACCTCTTTAATTTGGAATTGACTCAAATCGCGGCACACATTGATGGTGGCTGACATTTTGCCCACATGTCGAACCACGACGAAATGTTACCTACTCCGCGATTGGTCCGCGTGAAATTATGTACAGCTATAATAAACAAATTGGCCAATCAACACTCGGTTAACAAATTACAACTATTGGCTTTTGGGAACAAGTTCAAGAGATTCCGCGGTAAACCGCCGCTGTACTGAACCGAAAGCTGACGGTTTTAAAATTTATTCCTGTAAGCAATAAACAATAGATTATCTTACCGCATTTATTTCCCTTACATTATACATCGTGTTTATTTCGCTTTTATTTTCATTTCTTCCAGACTGATCTCTTTTATACGTTTTATTCGGACCTAGTTTGGACTTTGTGATAAATAAAAGGTAAACAAAAAAAATCAAAAAACCAAAAAACCAAAAATCGCCGTGAATGGAGTTTGTTTTAACATTTTCGAGATCGTTTTTCTAGGCTCTTGCAATAATGACGACAGAATATTTACCGCCACGAATACGACGGCTTCCTTTTCACGATAACATCCACACATCTATTTTTACTCCTAGAGAGTATCAAGTAATTCGATACATTAGAAATTAAAAAATCGAATAAACAAATTGTATTTAATTATTAATTGTTCGAATTTATTTGATTTGCAGGTCGAACTTCTGGACGCAGCACGGAAACACAACTTAATCATGTGTTTAGGCACGATTCCTAATAAAATTTTCGTCAGTTTGATGCTGGTTCGTGAACTAGCGTTCGAAATTCGTGGACAGGAAAGAAATAAATTAAAATGGACCGTTATAGTGTTTACGTGCGGTGATTATACCATAAACTCCCTTAAAATAACTTATTAAACACGTTAATACATTGTAGAAACCGTTGTCCACCGTTACGCGAATATGATTCGTGATCACATCGATCTACGCGTGGCGGAATTGACCCGAAAGGAACATTTAACCGTCGAAAACAACTTAACGGACAACAACGTTCTGGTCATGACGGCGCTGATGTTCGACCAATTTTTACAGACCGACGAGAACCATTTGTCGCGCATCAACTTGATTATCCTCGGCGACAGCCATTTACTCGTGAAATGCAATCGCGACTACGAGAAAATCGCCAAAACACTGCGCCATTTCGAGCCGCCGCTCCGCATCTTAGGACTGAGCGCGAACATCATGCAAACTTCGTGCGAGGAACCGCACCAGCTGGAATTGTACATGAACTGCTTGGAAAGAACTGTCAATTGCCGCGTGGAGACGTCGAGCAACATGTTGTCGCTGAGTAGATTCGGCAACCAGTCGAACGAAATCGTAGTCGAATGTCGAAGCGTCAAATCCGAGTCGCAATCCGAGTCGCAATCCGACGACCAGCCCGATCTGGAGAGCGAAATTCAAAGCGCGGTCGAATCGGCCTTGGCGTTCGTTTCGGACCACGTGTACAAACCGGAGGAGATTTACGGAAGTCTGGACGAGGATTTAAACATTCCCGATCCCAACATCATCCCCAAGTTTTATCTGAACGAAATTCTGTACATTCTGTCGAGTTTGGGCGCGTGGTGCGCGAATCGCGCCGCGCGCCGCTTCCTGCGCGAGCTGAAAAAACACAAAGACGACACGCCTTACGAGCGCCATTACCTGCTCATCTCCATGGTGTACACCGTGATGGAGGTGGTGCAAGCGGCGTGCGAGCACCGCTTTCGCAACCTCACGGAAATGGAGAAAATCCGCAGATATTCGTCGCCCAAAGTCCTGCGACTGCTGGACATTTTGGTCCAGTTTAAGCCGAATCATTTAAACGAAACCAGCGAGACGTCACTGCCCATTCACGATACTAAATGCAAAAATCGTTGTTGCAATTGCGAGAACGCCAAGAACGACAAGACGAGACCGGCGGGTTTTCGGCGCGTGCGCTTTCAGAATTCGAACGCGGGCTCGGACGACCCCAACGCCTTGTGCGGGTTGGTTTTCGTCGACAAGCGCAACACGGCCTGCATCATGCACATGCTGCTCAAAGAGCTCAGTCGACACGACGACCAGTATCGATTTCTGGTGCCGAATTTCCTCGTCGGCTACAACAAGTTTCCGGCGAATCAGAAGCGGGTGAACGCGACGGCGACGGCATCGGCGTCGGCGTCGGCGTCGGGTGAGAATCGGGAAGTTATGGTCGAGCATAGGAAGCAGGAGGAGGTTCTCAGGCGGTTCCGGTTACACGAGTGCAATTTGCTAGTGACGACGAGTGTGCTGCAGGAAGGCATCGATATTCCCAAGTGTAATTTAGTCGTTCGCTTCGATTTGCCGAGGGATTATAAGGCGTACGTCCAGTGCAAAGGCCGAGCGAGGGCGTCCAAGTCGCATTTCGTTCTGCTAACGGAGAGTCGCGAAACCAACAGTTTTGTCGATGATCTTGCGCGCTTTAAAACCATCGAAGAGGTGATTCGTTTATATTTCTTATTGTTATTGTTATTTTTATTATTTTTATTTTTTTTGTTAGGTGCTTTTGAGCCGGTGTCATGAAAGGGAGGTTCCGACCGACGAGGAGAGCGATCCTAAGATGTCGGACGAGGTGTTGCCGGCGTATCAGCCGAATGATAGGGAGGGAGGAGCAAAAGTGTCTATGTCCACTGCCATTTCGTTAGTGAATAAATATTCGGCCAAGTTGCCTAGCGATACGTTCACGCGGTTGACGCCGCTGTGTAAGATGAGGAGGCTCGGTCAAAATGCATTTCAGGCCGTTCTTTTCTTGCCGATTAATTGCCCCGTTAAAAAACCTGTTGTTGTAAGTTTGGAGTTTATTATAAAACATTTACCAGGGATGGGTTCGCTATAACGAGTGCCGCTCGACCGCGTAATATTTGTAAATTCAGTCAAGATTTTAGCATTTTTTTAAAAGCATTTTTTAAAATTGTTAAAATTTTGCCACGGGAGCGTCACTGGCTCGATATTAGCGCGCCCAAACCTGGAAAACAAACGTATTGCGGATGTATATTTACATCTATACACATATATCACTAGGGTCCCGTAATGAAAAACGAAGCGCACGCAAAAATGGCAGCTGCCTTGGATATGTGTAAAGTGCTTCACAAAGCCGGTCAGAAATTAATTCGAACATCTTTAATAAAATTGTCTATAATTTTATTTGCTTACATTTTGTTTACATTTTCTAGGTGAACTTGATGACAATTTATTTCCGGTTGGAAAAGAATCCGTTCATTACGAAGAAGAACTGATGGAAAAGTGGGACGAAGAAAGCGTCGCTGAAGGTGCCCCTAAACCTGGCACCACAAAACGTCGGCAATATTATTACAAAAGCGTAAGTTAAAGTATAATATAATATACAATATTTTAATTTTCGATTTAAAAAAAAAAATAGACCGCTAAAGCTTTTGTCAATTGTCACCCCTCTCCGAATGGAACAAATTACGTATACGTCATTAACATGAAATTGACCTGTCCGATCCCGGAAGAACAAAACACTCGCGGCAGGCGGATTTACGCTCCCGAAGAAACCGAGCGTTGTTTCGGCATCGTCACGTCCAAACCGATTCCAAAAGTATAATCGGATCGAGAGTTATCCGTAAAATGTACATTATTTTGTTCTCTAGATTTGTGGTTTTCCGGTTTTTACACGTTCCGGCGAAGTAACCGTGTTGTTGGAAGAAATTAGCAGCCGACTCGCGTTGACCAACGATCAGCTGTTGCGCCTTTCGTTCTTTCACAATTACACTTTCAGCAAAGTTCTTCGACTCGAGAAATACCCTATGAAATACGATCCCGCGGCTGCCGAAAGCTCTTATTTCATCGTGCCTTTGAATAAGCGTAAATTACAAAGTTTTTCGACGATTAATTAATTAATTAATATTAACAGTTTGTTCGCATTTTAGTTGAAGAAAGTTTAATCGTGGACTGGGATTTCGTCGATCTCATCTACGGCCAACAAAACGTCAGACCCAGACTCATCCCGGAATGCGAACGAGAGAAATTCGAATTTGTGCTTCCCAACTACGAAGATTCGGTCGTCATGCCGTGGTACCGCAATCTGGACCAGCCGCAATATTTTTACGTGGCCGAAATCTGCTACACGCTGAACCCAAAAAGCGATTTCCCCGACGACGAATTCGAAACGTTCGAAAACTACTACTTCAAGAAGTACAACATCCAAATCCAGCGGTTGGTTCAACCGTTGCTCGACGTGGACCACACGTCGGCGCGACTCAATTTGCTCACCCCGCGATACGTAAACCGCAAAGGCGTCGCCTTGCCGACGAGCAGCGAAGAAACGAAACGCGCCAAGCGGGAAAACCTTCAGCAGAAGCAAATCCTCGTCCCGGAATTGTGCACGATTCATCCGTTTCCAGCCTCGTTGTGGCGCAAAGCCGTTTGCTTACCCTGCGTGCTCTACCGAGCTAACTCGCTCCTGGTCGCCGAACAGCTGCGGGTCCGTGTGGCGATGGAAGCCGGGTTGGGAAAGAAAAATATCGAGCCCGACTGCGAGTGGCCGGTGCTGGACTTCGGCTGGAGCCTGGCCGACGTGCTTCGAGCGCACGCTGCCAACAAGGAAGCGGCCAGTGCCAACAACAACAACAACAACAACAACACCGTGAAACCGCAAAATAAATCGGCGTGGGAAAACGGAAAACCTGGCGCGAAAAAGACGCCGAAACAGTGGGAAACGGGGAGCGGGGGCGGGGGCGGGGGCGGAGGTGCTTTTGACATCGGCACGTGGTCTAACGACATGATCGAAGACAAAGACGACGGTCCCGCAGTCCGGAACATAGTCGGCGCGTTCGAAGGCGATTTTTTCGATTTGGACAATTTACCCGCCAATTTGATGATGCTCAACGACGGGTGCGACGAAGAGTTGGAGGAGCTCGAGAAGAGGAAACCAAAGAATTGCGAAGAGGCGAAACCGACCATTCGGATCGGTAGTCCGAGTAACTTCGAGGACGACGGATGGGAGTTTGAGAACGGGGAGGAAGTGGACGTGATGAATATTCCGGGATTTTCCTTCATTTCCGTGTCGGGCGGCGCGTTCAACTTGGAGGACTTGAGCCGCGACTTGGAGGCGTACGAAGAGGAAGAGGAAGAGGAGAGCACCATGCGCACCGAGACGTTCGAGGACGACGACGAAAAGGGCGATTATCCCGCGGTCAGTTATTGGGGCGAGACGAACGAGGACGGCGCCGTCAAGAACGTCGCCGCGCAGCCCGTGGACGCGGACCGAACGTTGATGGAGGAGTCGGAGGACGATTTCGTCCTGGAATGGGACGACCGCGCCAAGAACGACGAGGAGCGGTGCACGGACGACGAGTCGGCCAAAGAATACTTCAGGGTCAAGATGGAGGAGCAGAAGAAGACGCTGAACGTAATCGGCGAAGACGAGAAAATCGTCCTGAACGGGGACGCGGGCGCGCGATCGCGCGTGCGCAAAATGTCTAAATTGCACCTGGACAAACCCGACGCGCTGAAGACCGACTACAGGAACGAGCAACCGGTTCCGCGATCGGTCCGACCCGGGTCCCCGGGCCTGGACCAGCTGCTGCTGCATCTGGACTCGCTGAACGAGCGCGAGAACGACGCGCGCGATAATTGCGCGATAACGAGGGACAAAACGACGAACGGGAGCGAAGAAGCGTTTAGCTTCGACAAACAGGTGTCGCTGAGCTGCCATCCGGGACCTAGTCCGAGCGTGATCTTGCAGGGGCTGACCATGTCGAACGCCAACGACGGAATCAACTTGGAGCGGCTGGAGACGATCGGAGACTCGTTCCTCAAGCACGCCATCACCGCTTACCTGTACTGCACCTATCCGAACATACACGAGGGCAAACTGTCCTATCTGAGGAGCAAACAGGTGAGCAATCTGAATTTGTACCGACTGGGCAAGAAGAAGGGGCTCGGCGAGTGCATGATCGCCACCAAGTTCGAGCCGAACGATAACTGGCTGCCGCCCGGTTATTTCGTGCCCAAGGAGTTGGAGCAAGCGCTCATCGATTCCGGCATTCCGGCGGGACACTGGAACATCGCTCATTTGCCGGATCTGAAGGACTGGAAGGATTTGGATGCGGAGCAGATTCGGAAAGCGCTCGTTAAAGACGACGCGGAGAACGAGAACGAGAACGAGAACGAGAACGTGGAGACTGCGAACGAATGTAATAACAGCGTCGTTGTGGCGGTCGAGGAGCCGAGGGAGCTGAAGGAGCCGAAGGAGAACGGGGACAACGAAGGATTGATGTGTTTTATTCCGTACAATTTGATGACTCAGCACAGCATTCCGGATAAAAGCATCGCGGATTGCGTGGAGGCGCTGATCGGCGCGTATTTGACTTCGTGCGGGCCTCGCGGAGCGCTGCTGTTCATGTCGTGGCTCGGGATCAAGGTGTTGCCTCGAGTGGGCTCGGACGAACCCATTCCGCAGTTCGGGTTCTTGAAAGCTCCGCCGTCGCCGCTTTTGAGGATCATGCCCGATGCGGAGTTGGAGTTGGATATTCTACTCGATGGGTACGACGGGTTCGAGGAGAAAATCGGATATCGGTTTCGGGATCGGTCGTATTTGCTGCAATCTTTCACTCACGCGTCGTACCATTACAACAGACTTACGGATTGTTATCAGAGATTGGAGTTTCTCGGCGATGCAGTTTTGGGTGAACGTTTTAGCACTCGGCGGATTGAATGTTGGAAATATTAACTGACACGTATCGTTTTTCTGGTACTTTATTTTTAGATTATCTTATAACCAGACGTTTGTACGAGGATCCGCGGCAGCACTCGCCCGGAGCGCTGACCGATTTGCGATCCGCTCTCGTCAACAATACCATTTTTGCTACTTTGGCCGTCAAACACGACTTTCACAAATACTTCAAGGCCATTTGTCCGGGTTTGTTCGTCGTGATCGATAAATTTGTGCAAATGCAGAAGGAGAACAATCACAAATTGAACGAAGAGGTAATAAGCTCATTCAAATTTGTAATTGAATTTTAATTGAATTTTTTAAATTTAAATTGCTTTATCTAGTATTATTTCATCGAAGAAGATGAATGCGAAGAAGCGGAAGATATCGAAGTGCCGAAAGCTTTGGGTGATGTTTTTGAATCGGTCGCAGGAGCGATATATTTAGATAGTAATATGTCTTTGGATACCGTGTGGAGAGTATATTATAACATGATGAAAAGTGAAATAGGTATTGTCCCACAAACGTCGATGAAATTGAGACTTTTTTTAAGCGGTCAATTTTACAGAACAATTTATGACGAATGTACCGAAATCGCCGATCCGAGAATTGTTGGAAATGGAACCGGAAACGGCCAAGTTTGGGTAAGCAAATCGTCCGGACAAACAAATTCCGATTGTTTTCAATTGCAATTTTTTTTTTGTTGTTGTTGTTGTTTTAGAATTCCGGAAAAGACGCTGGACGGTAAAGTGCGCGTGACGGTTGAGATTTTCGGTAAAGGCAAATTCAGAGGACTCGGAAGAAATTACAGGATAGCAAAATGCACAGCAGCTAAGCACGCATTAAAAGCGCTCAAAAAGATGCAAGGATTTCACAGCTAGTCAAAACACAATTTTCAGCCATTTTTTTAAAAAACATTTTTTTAAAAACATTGTTTATTCATTATTAATCGTTATCGATCAATTAATTAATTCTGCATTTTGAAGCTAAAACTGTGGTATAATTTAAAAGGTTTCGGTTTTTCATCGCAAATGTTCGTCCACCTTTTTAACCCTTTTTATTTCATGCGTCGTAATAAAGAAACACTTTTGGTTTTTTATTTGATGTATTTCACCGACAAAGTATTAATGGGGAAAAAATAATTAGTAGAGCTGAAATTCGTGTTGGGATTGGTGTATCGTACCTAATGCTTGCATTTAGTTGAAAACGTGCGTAATCGAGTGATCATTGCCTACCTCAGCAGATGTTTCGATGTAAAACAATATTCCGTACTGACCTTTGTCTTTTGAAGACGAGTTTCTGGTTTTGATATAACCCCCATTTCGGTCGTATTAGACACAACCTGAAATGCGAATGAGTTTCTTGCGATTAACGTTTTACTCTACAACTGCCTAATTAATGATGAATAATTAGGTTGTAACTGAATAAATTGACACATTTGTGAATATTCTGATTTCTGTTTATTTCAAATACTATTTACTCGTACGTATTGTTTTTTCTTTCTACTTTGCATCTACGGTCGAACCTTGTTTTAACGAATTGCGAGGGACCCGAGAAATCTGTTTGTTATAACAAAAGTTCGTTATAGCAAACGACAGTACTGAATTTATCATTTTTATTAATTTAAAAAATTAAATCTTTTGGCACAGCGCGTGTGAACGAGTGAGCCATACGATTAATTTTCAAAATTCGTTATAACGAGGGCTTGTGGGTATTATAGCGTTCGTAAAAACTTGTTCTTTATAACGAATAATTCGTAATATCAAAATTCGTTACGTAGACATTTTTTAACGCGGGGTTCTACGGCTACGGTTATTATCGGATTATAGGCACTCAAAATGGAGTCGACGATTAGGCCCGAGTTCGTTGTAATTGCATACCTGCATGAAGTTGTAGAATGAACCATTTACGTACGAGAGACCACCAGGATTTGATACTGATGAAGATGGAGTATTATGTTTATTAGAAAAAGCGATTTATGGTTGCTCCCAGTGAGAGCGTGGCACCTTAAGTTAAATCAGATGTTAATGGCAGGAGGACCGTGCATATTTCTTCAATGAATGTGTCACGGAGAAGAAGAAGGATTTTTGTAATTGTAGATAATTTTTTCTCAACTGATTGAAAATCTAAAATATTGTTGAAACTGAAATTTTCAGAATTGTGCAAAGCACTATGAAAATTTACTCTCGTTCCTCAAGTTCAAGATCAACTCGTTGCACCTAGAAACTGACCCATATCCCCTTCATAAACTCTCGTATGGACACGCAGGAATACTTATTACATGCTTTTACTTGAATGTATAGGTCTGCAGTGAGTGCACATGTGTCGTGGGACCTGAACTAGTAATAGATTCATAATAAATCAGATCCGTGTATGTGTGTACGGTATTTAAAAGTTTACAAATTTCTAGTTCAAATGTTGACTGAAAAGGTTAATTAAAAAGCCTTTTTCTTTGAAATCAAACGAGTCGGCAGCACCCAAGGTATACATTCCTTGCCAAGAAATTTTGATAAAGAATATTTCTTCGCAGAGATTATTCTAACACAAAATGAAAATAGATCTTTTCCTTTGAGAAAAAAAAAAAAAAATTTTATTGTTTGTAAAAACAAAAAAAGAATAAGATTTTTTTTTTTTTAAATCAGCCATCCATCATGAGTTGTTTTAATTTGAAAACAGCAGTCTGAAAAGTTCGGAAAAGCCACGGTTGGGTGATGGCAATATCACCCAAGCAACAGAAAGAGACATCAAAGACACTGCCCCTAGACAACCGAATAAAGGCTATTCTTATTACGCGTAGCGCATCCGGCGCCGTTTATGGCCGCCTTGGCCAAAACGGTGTCCACCATTCTCACAAATTTTCTGGAATTGGTGCGTATCACAGACTTCGTGCGAACTCGACCGCGTGAACGTCAAATTTACAATCTCGAGGTGTTTCCTTTGGTATTGGTGCGTGAAATTAGTATTTCAGCCTTTGACAAAATTGATTTACTCGTTTCGATCTTTTTCTGATAACGGCGAGAATTTACCACTAGTTTCGGTAATATTCCCCGGTGCTTCGACGACCAATGAGGTGGCGTAACAAAACGGCCATCGTTCGTCCGACCAATCCCGAAGCGCGTAACAAACCCCATTCGCCTTCTGATTGGTGGCTGTAGGTGGCTGCGTCCACCATTTCGATAATGCACGCTCGTCCTTCGCGCCATCTGTTGCGGGTTTTCACAACCAAAATACAAATGGCATTTTGATCCCGTTCGAACTCTTCGTGGCCGTTTCTCCGATTTTCTATCGGTAAATTCTCTCATAAAATACACCTCGCGCTCGAGTAATCGTCAAATTTAGGTCAGCACTCATCTTTTTGTCAGATAAGATCACAATTTCCACTAAATAACCCAAATAGAGAAAATGCCATAATAAATCAACACGTGGAAAAATGTATCTTATCAAATGATATAAAAACATGAAATTAATAGTCGCGTGACTCGGGTAAAAACGAAACGACTGAAATGGTAATTGGTCTTCATTTGGCTCTAACTACACCCGAAAGTCATTTTGGCATCGATGCAACTACTTTCTGGGAGGAAATTTTGCCGATAGGGTATCCATGCTGATGCAACTCATTATTTTTAAAAGGTTGATCATTTCATTTTAATTGTACAAAAAAAACTCTTGACCCAGTTGTATCATGTACGTGAACTTTTCCCCCGCAACTACTTCCAAGATGTCACTTTCAATTTGCAACGGATAAAAAATGGCCAACAAATCAACATGAAGGGAAATTGCCCATCTCATGGGGCTCCCAAACCTCCCTCCTCCTCCTCCTCCTCACGGGGTTCAACGCAGCTGTTTAAAGAGGGGAGAAAACATGTCAAGTTTTGCACATTTTCTATTTTCGGTGGAATTCACTAAACCTGTTGTAAATAAATTTTTCTACTTATTCTGTCACAAATTTGAATTTTTTTTTAAAAATTTTATTTTTTATTATGCAATAATAATAATAATAATAATAATAATAATAAAAATTCGAAATCCCCGTATTGGATTTGGGTGGAATCAATGGACTATTGTCAACAATTACATTTGATTTGTTAGTGCACGTCCTCGTAACACCTCGGACGACATTCCCCTCCTCCTCTCGTCACTTTTCGTTTTCTCTTTTTCCTTATCTCTCGCCGAAGTGACAAGAGGCCAAGTTGAGGTTTTTAAGATCCTGATATTCACACTCGATAAGAGTTAACAACACCCTCTCGTATCCTTTGAGGAGCCATCTACCGTGTCACTTAATTTAACTGCACAAATATTAAATTAATTTACAAAATGACCGTAATCATTCGTTTGATGATAGTGTTTTCACATCCATGATTCACGCGATTCATCGCCGTCCTTGATCCCTCGTGGCACGCATGGACCGGTCTGGATTCCCATGATGCTTTTGGTCGTTTGTTCTCTTCTCTTCTCTTCTCCCAACACACACACACATACACTCCCCACACTCGTACATTTGGGAGCAGAGGCCAGAGGGGTGGCAGGCTGGCAGCAGAAAACAAAGGATTCGGCTCGACGTTTCGAGGGTATAATCTTCATCAACGCGTAATTGTGTGAGTAGAATTATTGCTTATTCAAAAATCGACATTTCAATTTTATTTTAAGAAATGTCAATCGTAATGCTTTTTATTCATTTATTTTTTACGGATTATTTGAGGAGATTGTGTAATATTGAATAGTAAACCTTGAAAATTTAAAAAGTCAACAGTCGCCTTCGGGGCTGGATTAATATCTTTAGAGGCCCTGTGTATGTCTAATTCAAAATATATGACAATTCTCAGCGTATTGAAAATTTTGGAAATTTTGTGAAAGCAATTTGAATGTAATAAGTTTTTCGCTCAAAATTTGTTTATATTCGGATTTACCCGAGGTACCTCTTTCCCTCGATACCCTAATCACGTGGTTATATTGTTTAATGGTTAATCCGGCGGCCCTGGTCGTCCCAAATCCAGATTTATATTTTCAATTGGGAAATTCTTGCTGGAGCTGAGTTTAATCTAATCTCATTTTAATATGCCGTTTCTATTTTTAAAAAAATTAATTTTTAAAATTTACAAATCTTCTCGAATCCCCGGAAACTTGAATCTTTTAAATTTTTTCGAAATTCGAATCTTTCGAATCCTAAGTGCGAGTGCCATCTAACGAAATCTTCAGAACTTTCTAATAATTAGACCGCCATGCTCTCGAAAATTTTCTCGAATTTGTAATTTTTTTACCTCAAATATTTAAGTTAAATGATTCGAATAAGATTTGAACCTATTCGAGATCTTTTTAGGATTTGCATTTGGATTCGGAATCGAGAAAATTTAGGATTCGTCCTGTCTCTAATAAAAGTAACAGCATTTTGTACTCTCGCCGGTTCAAGGTTGCGAGCAGTACCGCCGCCGAATAGACGTAAAACCGAAGTTACACGACGGCATTTCGGCTTTTCGTACGGTTCCAGCACCGGTCGCGAGTGATTTTACATAACGCGTGAAAAAGTCGATCGGTAACGGATCTTCGTTCGTAGGTTCGCTCCAATCACTAAAACATGTTTTTATTTTTAGGCACCAATTTAAAAAGCAATAAAATCCGAACGATGCGTGGAAGAAGCGAAGTAACAAGAATAAATTTCAACTCATGTGGCCCGTCAAAGTCGTTCGTCGGCGACACGTCTTGCTGTCCACTTTTATCGTCGTCGGAATCGTCCTGCTGGAGTTATCCGTTTCAGTCATAGACGAAAACTCTATCGACGTTTTGTCGAACTTTTTACCCCGTTTACAAATCGAAGATGATCGATACGCGGAAGAGGACATCGTCGACGAATCCGAAGACGACTACGACTACGAATACGACAACCCGAATCCGGATTTCAAAGACGGAGACTTCGACACCAACCGCGAGAACAATTCCTTAGCGAGAGAATACGAGGGCGCCGAATTACGCCGACTGCGTAGTCAAATTCCGTCCCCGTGGCCTCTATCGAAAAACGGCATCTACTGGTCGGCCCAGCTGGATAAATTCGTGCCCGAAGGAATATCCGACAAGGATTTACGCGTTGCGCTGCGGGAAATTAGAAGCGCGCGAATTGTTTCGGTGGAACCTCCATCTTGGAATAAATGCGGAAGACCGAAAAACCAATATCTTACTTTAGCCGACGGATCTCATCTGTGCGCCCGATACAGACATCCGCACGATTATTTGGTATTAGGCGAAGTGATGTCGTTTTACGTCGGAAGGCTGCTCGGAATTCGTAATATTCCTACGGTCGCTTTGTCGAGAGTTAATACGTCTTCGCCGCAGTGGGGGAATGGCGACATTAGGCGTAATATCACGGCGGCCGGTTGGTCCGAGAATAAAACCGTCGCTTTGATCCGGTGGATAGACAATTTGGATAGAGATTGGATGCCTGGAATTGTTTTGAACGCGTTGAATAGAAGTGGAAATATTTCGGTTTTGTCCGATGAGTTGATGAGTTTGTCGCGCAAACAATCGATACAACTGATGCAATGGAGTGATTTGGTTGTGTTTGATTACATAACTGGAAATTACGATAGGTAAGTGCCCAGTTTCCATTACAGGGGTGGATCCAGAAAGCGTACAAGGTCAAGTTTGGTTCGATTTATTACACAAAAATTGAATTGAATTTTGGTTCGATTTATTACACAAAAATTGAATTGAATTTTGCTTAAATGTAGATTTTTTTTGGGTTTAAAAATGGATTTTTTTTTGGGTTTAAAAATGGATTTTTTTAGGGTCTAAAAATGAATTTTTTTTTTGGTCTAAAAGTGGATTTTTTTTTGGTCTAAAAATGGATTTCTAATTTTTTGCTTTATATTCTGGAAATGTTGAAATTTTGCCTTATTTTTACAAGGTTTGTACTACGTAGTGCAATGCCATCTGTTGGTGATTTTGTTTGCTATTTGAGTATTTGGACATTTGGTCACTGGCTTAAACCAGGCGATACCAGGTGGTATTATTAGTCTCGTGCTTTCATAATAAAAATAGTTGACCTTGCACGTGTGATTTGTTCTTAAGCAATAACCATTCATTTTAGATAAGAGAATTTGTGAAATGGTTTCGTCACTATAATATGAAAAGATAATAAACTTTACTGATGATATTTTATTTTATTTTATTTTTATTTTATTTTGTTTTAGAGTTGCGAGTATGCAAGATGCGAATGAAAAAGAAGGAAAACCAGAAGTAATGACGGAAACAATTCACAATTTAGTCAAAAGCCGGGAAGATGGCGGAATATGGCTGATAGACAACGAAAGCGGACTCATCGACGCTTATTTCCTTCTCTACGTGCAACTTCCATCCACTCAAGGATCTCGATTCTCGTTCTTCCATAAAGCGATGTTATCCACTTTCTGCCTTTTTCGCCGATCGACTTACGAAAGAATACACTATTTGCATAATCATAAAAACCCTAGTGAGAAATTGCACAAAGTCATTCTGGAAAATGAACCCGAATTTATAAATTTACCCGAATATTTAACGCCGGAATTCTCATTGCGCTTTCACGAACGTATCAGCCAAGTTTACCATCACATGACGAAATGTGCCGATGAAATAATGAATAAATAATTGACACGCGACATTTTTTATTTTGTGCCGCATCCTTTTCCGCCCACGATTAAGGCATTTAATTTGTACATTTTATAAAACAAATGTTATTTTTTTTATATCTTCAATACTATTTATTTATTTTTAAACGCATCATCAAAGATTAAGAAGAAAAACTAGTTTTGTATTATATTTATTTCTTTTTTTACTATTACTTTACAATTTATAACACTTTTTTTATAAATAAAAAACATTTAAAACAAATTAATAGAATTTTTTTTTTATTCTCAAAAACTTGCGCAGATAACGAATTCAATATCATTTGCTGGAATTTATCAGTCAATTTTAAATGTGAAGTGTATTTTTATCAGTTTAAAAGTTGTTGTACCTGTGAGTAACCAGTACCACCCTCAACTTGCGTGGTAATTCAATTGCAGCGAAGATGTTTCTGACCATAGCAACCTGTTTAACGAGGGTATGTAAGATGTATAATTTGTAAGATACGCACAAATGATGAACGTAGAATAATTGAAGACGATCAAGTACACCGATGCAAATTTGTGAGTGAAATGTTCAGTTAGATTAGCGATACAAATGTTCGGTTTTTGTATTGTAAGTCAAACGGTATACGCATCTATCTAGTGCAGTTGGCACTGCTATCTATACTTTTATCTCAAAGATAAAGTCATTTATGCTTTTTGGTACCTAAAAATTGTTTGTTACTCAGTGGCCATTTTCCACCATCGATTAAATTTTACGCAAGATGTCTTTTCATGTACGTAAAAATTTATAAAACATTTACTATTCCGTGTAAATTGATAACTTGTTGTCTGGAGTAATGAGTGCGAGTCTCCGGTTACCTGTTCAGTAAACCACACCTGCATCACAATGCTCTTTCCTATTTAAAGCCATTTTTGTTTATACAATATTTACGGGCTTTAATTTCAGCGAAGATGTTGATGATATGTGTGTGTGGTTAATTTTTAACAAATGCAGTATTACTTTTTTTTTTTTTTTTTAAATATTTAATTATTGATAAATTTCCAAAGTTCCAACCTAGGAAGTAAAGTTATCTTTAATCATAATTACAGACATCCGTGGTTTTTATTACTTCATTAACTATTTATTTACTTATTTATTTACTTATTTATTTATTTTAAACCAAATTAAACCAGATTTTTCAACCCGATATTGATAAAAGGTGATATGATAATAAAATTATCTGCTCTTAACGTTCAAATGACGAGACAATCAATTGTTATCAACGCACGAGTATTTATTTACACTTTTCTAAACTGTAAATGAATTAAAGGTTTGGCGGAAAACATTCTCATTGACTGTAGTATCGTGTTAGTCCGGTGTTTGAATTCACAAAGCTGCCGCTAGATGGCCTATGGCGCTTCGATTCTAACTCAATGATCACCCCACTTTTGGCATTAAATTAAGACCTGTTTTGAAATGGCAAAAATTATGTAATATATATCAAAAAGAAAAAGCAAAAAAAAACAAACATAAAAAAACATGATATTTTATTAAAATTAGATCCACGTTTGTTTTCGGTGAATTACATACCATTCCATGACGTAAGAATTGGATAAAATGGACGATTGATGATGGTGTAATAAACAGATGAAAAAGTGGAAAAGTCGAAATTAAACAGCAGTTTCCTTATTAAGCTCAAAAAAAAAAATTTTTGTTCAATAAAAGCATATTCCGATAACTTTACGCTGAAATTTCCGGTGGATAGCACGTTTAAATTGATGAAACTCAATTGATCCATTCAAATTCAATTAAACCCAATTCAGTACGATGAAGCTCATTTTATTTTCTCGTTCAGTCTCAGATGGATCAACCCGCAAATCTTTCATCCAAAATATTCGATTTAAGCCAACAAAAAGCTAAAATCGACCCAGAAACGGCGAAAAAATGTCCAAATTTAACGTACGAAGCCAAATATGACGTCAATAAACTTGACGTCATCACCGGTATATATGGTGCTGAGGTATCGTAAACTGCCATTCGGTTTGCCCTCCAATTACGAGGCCTTTGTGGAGTAAACCGCACAATTTTTCACACACATCCCAAAGATTACTATCCAACATATTTTCATTCCTTTATTTACACGTAGAAAATGACGCACTGCGGCCCGGAACTGAAGGAGAAAGCGTACAAATTGTGCCGCGATTTCTTGAGCGGAGCATGGAAGAAGATAAGTGCAAGTGAAATGGTTTTGAGACCCGTCAGGTGAGCGAACCTCTTACACTCAATTCCCGATTGAAATGACTAAAAAATCACTCGTTTCGAATGATTTTAGACATTTTTTTGGATTATAATTTTTTTTTTTTTTTTTAATTTAAAAAAATGTTGTTGTAACGAGGTTTATGGTAAATGAGATAAATGAACCGGTTGTAATTGATGGAGATAAAAATTAACAAGACGGAGGAATATTTGTTCATTTAAAAAATGTACGGGTTCGTTCGTGTTGCTCGTGTAATCGGATCGATACTTGTGGAAATTTAACGTGACCTTTTCAGACAGATGTGAGATTGGATTTTTTTTGTAATTGAAGCGTAACATTTGAGTCGAATTTAACATTTGTGAATTTTTGTTTTAATCAAATTTTTGCTTCGATATATTACGTGCAATTTGATACCGTGGAACCGACATTCAAATGCGGTTCAAAGTGTGCAATTTCTGGTGTGAATTTTGGATTCGGTAAAATTCCATGAATAGAAATTTTATTTTAAAAAAATAATTTGTTTATAAATAAAAAAATTAATTGGTCGAAATTTCATTTCGAATATGAAAAACAAAAAAATTGAGACACATAAAAAGCTGGAAATTTTCCATACAGGTGTTGATGCGCCTGGTTGGCATGGAAACACCGATCAATTAGAGATGAAAACTGGCCCCGCTTGTTTATTTCTAATAAATTGATTATTTTTCAAGGACAAAAACATGAAATTCTTACTCATAAACTAATAAACGAGGAAAATTAGTGACTAATTTGGTTATTTTTTGCATTCAAAGTTCAATTGATTTGCGTTTCTTTATTTGAACTTTGAACGCGTAATTTCTATTTAATCGCAAGATTTAATGATTTGCTGTAATAATCCAGACTGGCAGACGTGGATTAAAGCAAACGGTGTAAATGATACAAATTTTTTTTTGTTTTTTCAGTGGTGGTTTGTCCAATTTGTTGTATTTCTGTGCACTGCCCAACACCCATCAGCAGCTAGGAAGCGAACCTCGTCAAGTATTACTTCGTATGTATGGCCGTGTGCACGATGAAGGAGTTGAGGCAGTTATTACGCAGAGTGTTATTTTCACACTTTTATCTGAAAGACAGATGGGGCCCAAATTATTTGGTGTCTTTCCGGGCGGACGCCTCGAAGAGTACATTCCAGTAAGTATCCCCGTTACGGTTACTTGGATTTTTGCCTGCGTAATGTTGAATTGTCGAGGAAAAATCCACGTAGTGCATGGGTGTTTCGTCTCGTGTACAGTCACCATTGGCTTCGTGCCAATTAGAATCAAAGGTTACATCACGTTACATGTGGTTTAATTTCGGACGAGTTTTTATCAGTTAGAACAAAGCTTATAAATTAATTCGGCGGTAATAAATGCTTATTCTTCACATTTTTTTTTTTTATTTTGTTTTTTTTTTAGTCTCGGTCATTGAAGACGAGTGAACTGCGAGATCCGGAACTTTCTTGCATTATTGCCGAAAAATTGGCTCAAGTTCATAGTTTGCAGGTGCCCATCAGCAAGGAACCAACCTGGCTGTTTGATACAATGTCCAGGTAGAAATTGAAATTTTATTAAAGAATATTTTGATTATATTTTATTTTGATTTTTTTTTAAATTGCAGATGGCTGCAATACATTCAAAGAAACATCACTTTGGATGTAGTGCCTGCCATGGAAAAACAAAAGATGAAAAGGTTGTTTGCTTGTGATCTGGATCGTGAATTCGATTGGCTCAAGTACGTCGCACTCGCATTTTGCAATAGTATATTTTAGGGATGGGACGAATCATAAATTTTCTCGTATCCGAATCCTAATCCTAAAATGTTCTCAAATACTTCGAATTTCTCGAATCTGGAATTTTTCTAATCCTTCGTAAAGAGAATAATAAGAAAAAACGGAAAAGAAACGAGATAAAGGGGTAATCGGTGATTAAAGTCAACAAATTATTTTCTTTCATATTCAAATCATCTAACTTGCATATTTGAAGCAAAAAGATTACAAATTTTTGAGAGCATTCGAGTTTCGAAACAAAAGACATTTGAGTTTTCGAGGGATCGAGGATTCAAATGTCCCATCTCTTGTATATTTGAAGCAAAATTGTAATTATACTCAGTAAATAAATGTTGTAAGCAGTCCCCGCTTTATACGTGATTTTTATGTAACCTGAATATAAAATATTTCGGTGTTTTCAGGAGTGCCTGATATTTTAATTGGTTTATTTGTAACTTAAAGATGAATTTTATTTAGAGTAAAAGGAAAAATGAAACCGGTAGCCCGAAGCCACGAAGTTGATTTAATTTTATTGCCTATTAAAGCGATAAAAATGCAAAATTATTACATTCCTATCCTTGGAATTGAAATTCAGTTTACTCTAACTAGATTTAATTTCTAAAAATTTTTATTTTTTTTTAGGAAAACTCTTGTGAAAGTGGGTTCACCAGTTGTATTTTGTCACAATGATCTTCAAGAGGGTAAATATTTTTGTTATTTAAATTTTAGTACCCGTATTAGGGTTTTAGGTGAGCTTATTTTCATTCCATTAATGCAAAAAAAAAAAAACAATTGAAATTTGGGGGAAATTTGAATTTCTAATAATAATAATGGAAAGAATTTATTTATATTTTAGTTCTATTTGTTTTTATTTATTTTTCAACTTTCATCCGATTATATTTAGATACGGTTGTTTTTGTTAGTCGGTTTCTGCATTGCTTTTGTCACGGTTTGCTTTTCATTACGTCACTGAATGCACCTATGTACATATAATGTAGCTTTCCATTATTATTGTGTGTTTAAAATGAATTAGTCTAAACAAAAAGTGTATTTTGTTGTCCTAATTTTGACCGTATACATGCATGGCTTGTGTTATGTTTCAGAAGTTGCGAAACGATGAACAGCGAACGGGAGTGGGATTACTCCTGTGCTGGTTTGAACTGCGGGTAAAAGTATTCGGGGCCATATTTTTTGGGGATTTAAAATTTAAAACAATTATTTAAAATTACATAAACTCAGATAAAAAAGAAAAAATTGCAGCTTAATTGGATCTGAAAATAGATTTTTTTTTTTTTTTAAATGCTAAAATTAATAATTAAAGGTTATACGTGTAAATGTCCAACTGTGTAAAAAAAAATCTGCACACTTTTAGTGAATGTAAAATTTTTGTAGCGTTTAGAACAAAAAATTAACCAGAAACTTTTATTAATCAATTTTTTTAAAACGTGGTTTTATTTTTTTATTTTTATAAAAATAAAATATATATTTATATTGTTATTGGCATATGAATATATAAACTGAATGAGAATGTAGAATAACATAATCTTGCAACTAACTGACTGTAAATTCTATTCGTAGGAAATATTCTGATTAACGAAATGGCAAAGACACCCGAGGATAAATTATTTTTCATTGATTTTGAATATTGCAGTTATAATTACAGGTATATTAAATTCTTTATTAATTTTTATGTCCCGGAGTCGGTAACTGAGGATCCTGATTCATCAGTCGGTTGATTGGTTCGGTTTGTATCTCTTTATGTGAAAACCTGAGATTTAACTGAAATAAAATCAATTTGAAATTTCTACATTCATTAAATCAAACTGAATTTTGAGATACTGAAACCAAATCAAACCAAATTCAATTTAATGACATTATTTCTGGGCTATGTCTTTTAGTAGACTTTGACCGATACCCAAATTTTTCAATATTGCAAACAAATATCGGCCGATACCGATACCTGCAATGATATTTAGAAAATGTTTCAAAAATCTTCAAAAATTCGCGAAAACGTTAAATAAAATAATTTTTATATTGATATCGGCCAAGGGAAAAAAATATTGAATTCGGTATCGGAAAATTCCGCATCGATAGCCGATACCGGTATGTCAAAGTCTATTTTTTTAGTAGTGTAGTCGAGTCAAGACAGTTGGCCACACTTTTCAGAGCCTAGAGAATGGACCTAGACTGATGTCTTTGATTCTCAATGGTTTTTTTTTATGCCGTTTGGTAGATAAACTTAAAATAGCTTAACTAAAAGAAAGTTATTTTTTCTCCATAACTATAAAAAATAAATGCAAACCTTGATAAAAACTATGGTGCATTTGAAAATGTATACTTTTGTTTTTGTTTTAGGGGGTTTGATTTGGCCAACCATTTCTGCGAATGGTGCTACAATTACAGTAACCCATCGGCGCCATATTTCGTAGCAGATTTGCCGAGTTTTCCAGCACGCGAACATCAAGTAATACGATTATCTTTTTGAATCTTTATTTGTAAAAGAAATGTATTCTTATTTAATTTTTTTTTAAATGTTTATTTAGCTCGAGTTTGTTCGAGTTTATCTGGACACCATGAAAAGGTTACCACCGACACCAAATTACGGGAATTCGAACAACATGTTTCGGCAACATAATTCCGCCGACGCCATGTTGCGCGAAATCAACATATTCACTTTGGCTTCTCATTTCTTTTGGGGATTGTGGAGCATTGTAAATGCTCATGTATCTCAGATTTCCTTTGGATATTGGGTAAAAATTCGTCGTTATTGATGTGGTTGAAATTTTGCAATTTTATACAATTTGTTAAATTTTTTTTCTGGAATTAAATTACAAAAAAAAAAATTAAAAATTAATCTATTGGTTCGAAGAACTTGCTTGATTTTTGAAATTTTGCCAAAACAAGTTCAATACATATATATATATTTTTTTTAATCAGATAAAACTGTTTCGAGTAAATTTCAAATCTATCAAGAACATTGAACCTACATCTTTATCAAATTGTTTATTTTCAACCCCAAAGTGTATTTAATTTGTTCAAAATCTTTATTATTTCATTATAATTAACTAGGACTATGGAGTTGCGAGGTTTGATGCTTATTTCCAACACAAGGAGTCTATTTTTGTACGCAAATCAAGTATCGAGTAACGGGTGCAAGAATATCAAACGTGTGGATGTTGAAAGATGTTTTGGCTGCTGTAACAGCACCGTTATTTTGTTAAGTAATGCAAGGAATTACGAACGAAGTAATGCAATTTTTCTTTTTGTATATTTTTTTTTCCATTCTTCTTGGACAACGGTTCCAGTCGATTGTGTTTTTTATTTACAAACTTTAAAAAATTGTGTATTACTAATGAAATCATGAGAAATTGCTTTATGTAAATTTATTTTTCCCAGTTCAGTTGTGAAATTTGGCAGGAAGCCATGTTATATTTTTCTTTTGCTCAAAAAGCATTGTAAAACGAAATGCAAAAATGTGATAATGAAATGATGAGTACGGAGTTAAGGCGTTTAATTTTGTAACTATAATTTCGGAATAGTTTTATTGAGGATATATTCATTGTTGTATCAATAGTTTGGGACCACGGCATTTGTAGAGTATGCTGCTTTTACATCAGTATGTAAAAACTGAGAATTTCCATCAAATCATATAATAGTCACCGATAGTCCCCTGGAAATTTGGAATCTTATAATTCAAGAGAATTAAAGTTAGTTAAAATCGGTAAAAAAAAAAAATTGAGTGTTTATTTCACGTTCAGTTGGTTGGGTGACCATTTGTCTAACTGGCATCGGAATACAGTATAGTCAACTATTATCGCATCTTACAAAAATATCTAACTTTTAATTTGTCTCGATACTTGAGGAAACATTTACATGCTTTAAAATGTGAATATTAGGGGCAGGAGTGAGACCATTTAAGTAACTTCCTAAAATTAACTGAAGGTCTTGCTTTAAGTGAATTTTTATACTAAAGAACCACTTGGGTCGAAACTGTAGTTGGTGATGATATTGTTGTTTGAACAGGTCGAATTAGGGAACGGTTAGGAAGGCAGTGGGTCTTGCAAACTGAGGGACCAGGAGACCACCAAGCAGACTTATGATGGTTGAGAATGGTGAAATTCTGAATTTTGTCAGTTTTGAGGCAGAAAGTGGACAATGTTAAATGAAAATGTCTATTTAATCTAAAGTTATTTATTAGTAAGCTAAAGTTTTGCTCTCACACGCAGGTTATGAAATTATAAATCATAAAGTAAGCAGACATCTAAGCTAACTTAGAAATCGGCAAATAACAATTGACAATTTGGTATTCACCCACATTTCACTAGACATAAATTACATTTCAATTACACTAACTGCTTTCTTGATATTGTATTATTGTTATAAATTGGAAAACGTTATACATTGTAGTAGTTAAATTGAAATCGCAACTATGTTAAAACATAATGCAATTGTTCCAATGTAACTTACAATGTAACTCAAGGAATAATATCTTTGACAACCAAGACCTCTTTCTACAATTAAAGCAGTTGAGACAACATCGCAGTTGGGAGTGACAACTCATTTATTTCTTCCATACTGCAAAAAGTTTATGTAAGAACTTCTTTTATCGCAGGAACATAGTAACATTTTAGAGTTATTAGTCTATTTTACTTCCTGTGTATATAATTTCTGGTGGAAAAATGAAAAGGCCCGAACATCTGAGGAGTCACGAGCCAGGAGTTGAACTCAGGAAGTGAAATAGACCAATAATTCTGAAAAAATTTGTGTTCAATTGCATCAATTGGACCTAACCTGTCTTACCTTGTGTTGTGAGTGTTCGGCTACGGTCACCACGTGGTCAAGGGGATGGCCACGTGATGATGGACGCAACACAGCCGATAAATGTCAAAGAACACACAAAGACGTACTATTTAATGTAAGTTACTCTTTATTAATGGTGTTGTCTAGGGGCCAGTGCACCTAGGTGTGGTCTCCTATTGCAGGGAGTTCTTCGACTCCTTCCTCATTGTTTCGACCGCTGGTCTCGCTGTCATGGACCGTGTGGCCAGTGAGTGCTTAGGTTTATTCTCTTGCGCCATGCGCGATTAATGCATGGTGCCAACGGTACGGATGCTCGGGTCCCTGTGGCCCGCAGAACGGGTACACATGGTCAGAAGTCGCTGTGCATTGTCTGGGTTGCCTTAGGGCATGGGAGATTACCGTAGGTCTATCGCAGGCGCCTTTCGGTTTTGGCCAGGTCCCTGTGTCCGATTGGTCGCAACCGGACTGCAGCTCCACCTATGGCTAGGGGTAGGGAGCTGCGACAGGGATCGCAAATGTTGACTCACTAAAAGATTGGCTTTATCTTTATTCCACTTCTTGGTGTCAGATAAGCGATTGGGTAATCTACAATCTCATGGCAAAGGCATTTTTTTAAATTCCCGAAAATTTAAAAAAAATTTAGAATTTTTAATTTTTATTTTCTCTAATAAAATAATAAAAGAAGGGTTATAAATTTCAGTCTTGGGTTGATTCTTACTTCTTACAAGTATAGCATTCTTTGGAATGTGGCTTTTAATGTCTAATGACTAAGGTTTTAAAGGTGACATAGCTTAACAAGAACTGTGAACTGGATTGGTTCTTTTTTGGGTTAAAATTAGATTAGCCACCTAAAAAAGAACAATCTTAAATTCCTTATAAAGTACAAGTAGAACAAACAAACAAAGCAGCCACAAGTCCACGTGTTACAATGGGAAATAATGATTCGGAAGCTTGGAATTACTTTAAAAAGGCAACAACGGAAGAAAATGCAACCTGCAATCTCTGTTCAACAAAATTGCAATGCAAAGGTGTGTCAACAAGTGGTCTGATTCGACATTTAAGTGCTAAACACAAAATTACATTTTAAAAAAACGATAAAATGGAGAAAAAAATGAAGATAGTGATAACAATAACCAGCAACCGAAACGTGCAAAAGGTGTACAGCAGTCCATTTTGAAGTTTAGCAATAGACAAAGTTAGCCAGAAATCATTTCAAGATTAGCTGCATCGTATGGCATTTCTATTTGTGCTATTGCACGCAGTACCTTCATACAAGAATCTATCAGTGCCCGAGGATATTCACTTCCCAAAAGCCCAAACGATATTATGAAATGCATTTACGATTATTATGAATTAACAAAAGCAAATCTCGTGGGAAAAATTGAAGATTTAAAAAAAATAATGCAAAATTCAGCCTTACGTTAGATGAGTGGACAAATACATGAAATTGAAGATATTTTAATATTAATATTCATTACATCAATGAAAAGTTTTATAACTTAGGATTGGTTCGAATTGATGGCAGCTAGTCCAGCTGAAAAGGCTATTGAAATGGTTGACACGAGATTGACTGCGTTTGGATTAAACTTTTCATGTGATATTATGGTTTCCACAACTGATGGCGTTGCTGTTATGGTCAAATTTGGCCGATTATCTTCTGCAACGCATCAACTTTGTTACAATCATGCAATTCATTTAGCTGTGATGGATGTCATCTACAAGTCAGGACAGATCAGTAAGGATGATGAAGATGAAGCTAGTGAATCAGAAAGTGATGAACATGATAATGACTCGGTATTGGAGGATCAACAGGAAGAGGAAAATAATGGAATATCTTTATTGAGTGTGAGACTAGACATTAAGCAAGTTTTGAAACAAGTTTGAAAAATGGTTAAGCTGTTTTGGGTGTCATCAGTACGAAATTTTGCTTTTCAAGTTCATGTCAAATTGCAAGAAGGAAAAGAGCTCGACCTCATTTTACAATGAAATGTGTAACGATGCAGGAGTAATCCCATTAAAGACTACATCATATCGTCCACAAACTAATTTAACAGAAAGAATGAATATTTGCATAATATGCATATACGTCATTCCGACGTACCAATCAAAGGACATAGGACACAGGGCCTGCTGAGAACTGGAAACAGAAAGTAGGGGTATAAAAAGCACAATCTTTTCTGGATTGACAAGAATAACACCTATTCCTCCTCCTTCTCTTTTAGATCTTGATAGAATCTTCCAATTACAATGGCAACCGACAGAAGCAGCAGTGGAAAGAAGAACATTGGCTACCTTGAATAGTACAATGAGGGTGTCAAAAGGACGGTGCATTGTGCAGTCTGCAGCGGCAACCGATGGATCGCGACGTCGTCCTAAAGACATTTTCCATGCCTGGACTGCCTAGGGACCGGGTCGGTCCGAGTTGACCAGCCGATCCAAGCATTGTTTGAATGATTTTTGACAATTGCCAAAAACATCCCCAATCGATACCCACCAAGGGTTGATTGGATAGCCATAAAAAGCCGAGCAGCACGGGAACATGGAATGGAAGTAAATTAAATGCAAAGGATTCATCTACGATCAAGCACAATGACAACGCAGGGAAGCTATCAAGCGGAAGCCATGAGGCCGCTGCCTGACGACTTCCGGCCAGCGCCAATACGATACAACAACGGGAAACCAACAATGTCAATACAATTGAATAAAACAACAACATACTATGGTCGGGGACACAATGACCCCAGTGACAGTACACTGACGACACCAATGAATATTGCACAGCAGGACATTACATCGTCTTCCTCCGCTCTACCAATTACTGTATCCAATAAACAACAAATAAATCATTCTGGTCCTGCTACACAGAACATTAGAGGAGGAAATCCACCATCGGCTGATCTTCTTCGATTTCGCGTTCTGGCAAGACAAAAGAACCAGAATAGAACGCCGGAATTTATCGCCTTAGAAGCAAAGAGAATTTGTGCTCAGAGGAAACGCTCTATACAATGTTTCACAAAAAGACAGGAAAACGATGCAGCACTGGCCCAAGTCGCCAGCACCGCATTCCTAACGATGAGAATTCACAGCACCAGCGTCGCTACATAAGCAGCAATGGTCAGAAATTATCCAAGGACAGTGCAGGCAGGGACAACCGGCACAATCCAACCAATAACAAATGAGGTGCAGATGGCAGAGTTGGTCCAAAAGAGCGGCACCATCTCAAAAAACACGACACTGCCTAACAATCCATACATGGTAACACTGGCTGAATGTATGGCAACATTCAGAATGCCAGACAATGCCGAAACACAGCTAGAAATGGAACAGCCAGCCATTTGGGTCATCAGAACCAGAACAGCTCCCACACTCCATTTCCAGCCATTAACTGATGCCGCAATGCTTCTCTGCAATTTCCTGGCGATTTTCCACTTTCGACAATGTTTGGGGGATTAGTGGGAATGCCACCAATGTTACTATCCAGCATGCCGAGAAAATGTTACAGACAAATGTGACCTCCTCAGCACTAGATGACAAGATGGCTGTAGTAACAAAGGATGAGGACCGCCTATTAATGGATGTTGCCTCACCTCCACTATTACTACCGCTATTTTATTCACCACCACCACCCCCTCTAATCGACCTGGAACTACAGCCTTTACCAAAGACATTCAGGGGAATGTGAGAGGGCGAAATGGAGGTAAAACAATTAGAACGGGAGATCAAAAAGGCAGAAAAAAGTGAGCCAAAAGCAGCCAAAAAGTAAGGGACGAAGGGATCGACGTCAACGAGTGCAACAGACCCAGACAACATACCCCCTACAACCCAAGCGCCAAAGACACTGAGCCACAGTGATTCAACGGACAAAGAGGCCACTGAGCCACAGTACACCCAAAGAACGCGACAGAAAACTGAGGACAACAAGGATTTCTTCAGATTCACAGAAAATTAAAGCAGTTTATGTTTTCTGCCAATGGCCAATGTACAATAATCTTTATTTTTTTTTCATAAAATTGTTTATAAAGTGTGAAAACTGTTTAAGTGTTAAAAATAATCATGCTATGTTTTAAAAGAAAATTCAAATGTGTGGTGACCTCAGATTTTATCTGAGGACTCACCCAAATATTAAATAATATTTAGGTATTTTAAATGAAATGCTTAAAGTGATGTTTAGCTGGCACACGCTAGTTGTCTCCCATTCTCCCACTCCTCCCACTTTACCAAGGGGTGGAATTCTTGGGAGTAGCTCAATGCCTTGATCTGTGCAGCGCAAGCTGTTGAGCTGCATGCATCCCCAGATGTACCAAACTGAGCATTGTGTGCAGCTTTTGATGCAGATTTCGGGGGTGGGCCAAATCGTTTTGTCTCACTTTTGAATCTACCGTACTCTAAATAACATCATCGCTTCTTGTTCCTGTAAAACAGTGTAGGACTGAGATTGGTAAGAATTAGAGACAAATTTGGGACATTTGCTGTAGTCACAATATAATCGTGATCCTAGCACTCCAGTTTTGGTAATTTGTTTACCAAAACTATTCGCATTTCAGGTGAATGGTTGATCGAGCCGTTGCTCTCAACGCATTCACGCAGCGCCGCCATCCGGACCGGAGGACCAGATTGTGAGTGCAGCCGCCATTTTAGTTTTTTGTTTTATTATTCATTTCATTGTTTTATCTTGTTTTTTATTCATTAATAATTCCCTAGTCATGTATTCGTTCATTCTCGCCTGTGATTGTGTAAATATAATTTAATTACTTTTAATTAAATCATTTGTGTTATTTTTCAATTGTAACTTCGTGTTCAATTATTTGCTCAAATCCCCTAGACAGAGCAGGCCGTGGATTTAAGCCCATTTGGCATTCCAACGGCGATTTCATTTTTAGTATTTGTGAAATCAACCCGGATCGCCGCAAATGTAAAAATATTTTATTCTCAAACAACTTACAATTTATTACAAAAATGTCAAACTAAAATGTAAACTATCATCTGGGGCCGTTGGTTCCTGGAAGTGTCCTAATACTGCCTCACAAAAATGTCACAATGTCAGAAGTCAAAAAGTCGTTGATCAAAAACGGATTCTTGCTTTGGCCCATGTGTCGCCGAGGTGTTGAATGCTGAAATCTGTAAAAAAAAAAAAAAAAAAAAAAAAAAAAAAAAAAAAAAAAACCAATTTTAAATTTTAAAATTTTTTATTTTTTTAAAAAAAAAAAAAAAAAGAACCAAGTTGTACTTACACAAGCAGACTTACTTCTAGTACAGGGGGAGGAGGGAGATGTGACCACATTGCGGACACTGGTCGAACCGGTGGCCCACACTGAGGCAATGTCCGCCAGATAGAGTTGCCAACTGAAAGTGGTTTCCTAACCACTGCGGACAAGGCGGAACCGGAAGTAGATTCTGTAAGGTTCTACCATAAAAGGGGACTCCAAAACGAAGGACAGCAGTTCTTGCTTGACTGGCAACGTGATGGGTCACATATCCCAACACGTCTACCGGACGTCCGAGCAATTCCGTGGACGCACCATGGACGTGACTTAGCGGTCATGAAGTCTGGTTGACTACCGGCAGTTAATAGAATGGACTTCTGTGCTCACGTGGTTCTTACTAACCACGTGGTCGTTGCTTGACATGGGCTGTGCTATGGTAACATGGCACAGGTTAGGAAAAACACTGACTAGAGCTAAACCCTAGACAACAATATGTAATAAAGGCTACTATACTAAATACAAGTTTCTAGAGTCTTATTTCTAAGGAAGTGAATAGACGTCCATTTGCCACACTGATGTCCCCACATCACGTGGTAATAGTCCGCCCAATCACAAATCTCTGAAATCTTGGAAATCCTAGAAATCTTGGAAATCCTGGAAACCCTGGAAATTCATAAAATCTTGAAATCCTGGAAAATCCTGGAAAATCCTCCTAAAATTCTAGAAAATCCTCCTGAAATTCTAGAAAATCCTCCTGTAATACTGGAAAATCCTCCTGAAATCCTAGAAATCTTGGAAATTCATAAAATCCTGAAATCCTAGAAAATCCTCCTGTAATCTTGGAAAATCCTCCTGAAATCTTGGAAAATCCTCCTGAAATCTTGGAAAATCCTCCTGAAATCCCGGAAAATCCTCCTGAAATCCTGGAAAATCCTCCTGAAATCCTGGAAAATCCTCCTGAAATCCCGGAAAATCCTCCTGAAATCCCAAAAAACCTTCCTGAAATCCTGAAACCTTTAGGATTTCAACAGGATTTCAAAATCTCAAACGCGATTTTTGCGATTAACTACCCCATCGGGAATTCCTAAGTCAAATGAATTTCCGTATCGCCTGCAGTTTGTAAATATTTAAGTCTACCAGACTACATTGCCCTCTGCTCAGCCGAGTGATACCGCCCTCTATAGGAAGTGTTTAACATTGGAGCGTACCGATTTTTGGCGCCATCAATTGACAAATTGTAGCATCTTATTTTGTATATTTGTAACATTTTTTATAACATAAAACGTCAGAAAGAATGTTTGTGTCTTTATAATTGGAAAAAGACAAGTCGATTAACTTCAAAATTGTATTTTGAAATTTATTTTGAAGTATACCTAAATAACTGAACGTAAAAAGCAACACTGCCACAACTGTTTGGATTTTCAGTCTCAGAAAGTTGAAACTCGATTTATCCTCATCATACCTCTCACCCTGGTGGTGAATTAAAAATAAATAAAAATTAAGAATAATTAACTCATGAATTAAAAAAATTAAAAAAATTAAAAAAATTAAAAAAAATTTCTCTCAAGAAAATAATTATCCTATTTGTGTTACCAAAAGTGTTAGCCACTTCTGAAATTTTCCTTAAAAAAATAAAACAACAATTACGATATATAAATACTGTATAATCAATACACTTGGTCATTCGATTTATATATGAAACAGCAGTCGGGTAGATCCATTTTCACAATCGCTTTTTGCTTTGCAGTGAAAAATGAATTGAATTTTTTTTTTATTTTCCCCCCTGAATTTCCGCTTGACTGACTTTTTTTTTTTCATTTTTCTTTTTTGTCCCTTCTCTAAAATATATGAGTGTTTACGATTCCAAACGTAAGGTAAATTGCCCATTTAACTTCGATTTTTCAATTTTTCAAACTCTATGATGGAATGGAAATTCTCTCAGCATCCGAAACCACAGCGACAAAACAAATTGTCAATATATCTCTCATTTATCCGGCACAATTTAAAACCGTTTTTATTTTTTCCTCGACTGCTTTGTATTCCATTAAAAAGACTAAGATGCGTTGCCTGACGTATATATTACTGCCACTCCATTTAATCGAAACTTGAATGATGGAAAGGAAAACCTTAAAAACGCACCGTCACTAAACAAAACCACCTGGTCTTAACACGAGTCCAATCAAGTGATGGAGAGTGATGGAAATTCACTTTAAATGAGGTCTAGTAATTGGATCGAGATTCGAGAGTTAATGGTACTTGTTGTTGGATGAGAATTAGACAATATTCTATAAAATAGGCACCTGTCTTGCACAAGACGTGAGAAAGTGTCGGAAATTGGGGCCTCGAAGCTCCAACAACAGCGCGAGTAATTGGAAAGAGTTCGCTCGCCTCTCGCGCGCGAGCCAACACATTACCGGGTGAAACGATGAGTAAAAAAAAAAAAATCTGATTTCCTTCTAACTAAAAAATATTTTTATTCACTCTATAGAAAACTGTTACGGTGATTGCAATAGATGATACAGTAATCGGCGCCAACGGAGCAATTAGGATGTTAATAAAGCTCATCTTCCGGTTTAAACTTGCTGCTGCGTCATTCTGTAATTTGGCTGATGGTTTTGTTTATCTAAAATTCTCATTCAGCACTACTCAAAATAGAAACCAGTATATAATGAATTACTGTTTAGATGTATATACATTTTTTAAAATGGCGCTCCTAAAAATGGCTGCGAGACCCGTGCGCGTCAATTCATTTCTGTCGAAGCGAGTTTAATTAATTAACGTACGGATTAATTATTGTAAAAAAAAATAAATATTTTATCGTTTAGATCTCTCGGAATTTCAGTTTTGTTAATATTGAAGCATTCTTCATACGCGGAATTTGAATATAAATGACGCAGCGTGGCAGCACATAAACAGGTTTGTGTTTTAATGGCGAAATGTTCGTTTTCTCCATTTCTCTTTTTGTTGTGGAAAGTTTTGAGATTAAGGGGGCATCGCACCTATATTTTGCGTCTCTTGCCAAAAAAAACATCTCGACAGAATTACTTCTTTCGAGATTCGAGTGATATATATGAGAATTTCCCGTTGAGGAAAAGTGGTGAACAGAGAAGAGGAAAGCGGAGCGAATCGAAAGAGGACATTTTCGCAAATGGCCATATACGGACAGATTTATTTGGACTGTTAGCTAAAGCAGGGGGGAAGAGCCAAGTGTAGTACCCACTGGCTACCGGATCGCTGCTTCGAGTTGCCGCCGATTTTCCACTTAACCGAGCTCATGTTTGCTTGTGCCGAGCGAGTCCCCTTCAACCGCACAATTTTCGCGCCAAAAGAAGTGCATAGAAGCGTGCTCGAAATCAAGTCATGCGCAAAAACTTTACCTCCTGTCATTTATTTAAATGAATTTGGACGGAGAATCGACTAAAGGTGCGAAGCCTCATTGAACAACTAATTTTCCAACAGATTTGCCGCTAGTTTTCTCTATTCTTTATTATGAATAGTGTAAAAATTGAATGAAATTTGTCATTATTTTTACATTTTTGTGATTGGTTGAGAAATGAAGTAATAAAATAATCGTTTTTAATTTTTTTTTAATTTTTTAAAAAAAAATGTTAATATGTTAGGTGCAGTACTTGAATTACCTGTTGGAGCCATATTCGTCTTCCCTTCCCCAGTTTAATGGGTGCGAGTAAACGGGTTCGAGTGCCATATCCATGGAAATTGAGTTTTATATAGCCCGGTATCTCGCCGTGCCATATTCATATTTATTTTTTACTTCTTCTTTTCATTATCGAAAAGCGAATGAAATATTCTCTCACACCAACACATCTACCCCCCGAGACCGAGATGAGAACAGGATACACTGGCAACTTCACTTCACCACTCCTCTTATCGGCGCACAAATTTGACGCGAAAAGTGCAGTTATATTATCGTGTTATGAAATTTTCTCAGCCCTGCAGGGACGCGAGATAAGTCCCTCCCGCGACTGTGAGTCAGGATGAAGAAGAGCTCGCCTCTGGTGTCCTTCACTGCAGTGTTGTGTCTATGTGTGAACCGAGATTAGGCGCACTCTTGATGCGCAAGAAGTGAAATTATGACAAACGGATATACGATGGGGGTAGAACGGAGGAAATTGTTAATGGATATTATGGGAGGAACCATTTTATTTTTATTTTTATTTTTCTTTATGGGCGAGGGGCGAGCCGGCGAGGGCAATTAATGGTCGGTCATTTTTATCACACCTGCTTCTTTTCACCACAATGGTCAGCAAATGGTATTGACAATCATCGCGTGCTGCTTTTTCCACATCCCTTCTATATGAATAAAAAAAATAAAAAAAAAAAACATTCAAAATTGCACTGACCGCGACCAATGGGTCAGTCATTTTCAACGCTTACAATAAAAAGGGTATCGTTGAACATTATTTTATTTGTTTCTTTTTGAATAATAACTTCTGGGGTCCCCGAGCATAGATTTAAAAAAAAAAAAAAAAATTTACTTTCCAAATGCTCAGATCTGCAAAAATAAAATTATCAAAAAGCAATAAAAATTAGTAATGACCAATAAAATCCATTAAAACAATCAATAAAACCATCAAAAATATTAAACAAACTTAAACTGATCTAAAAATTGAAATTCAAACCAATTAATGTCCGAAACGTCCAAAAAACATTCGCAAAAACAATGGGGGTATATAGGTGATGACATTTAATAAAGTCCTCAAAACCCACTGAGGAAGACCAGTAAATGGTCGAAAACGTTTTGGGTCTTAAAAACCTTTATTTTGGCGTATCTCTAACATGTCGCATATTAGTAGTAATTTCAATTTAAACCAATTAATGCAGTTTATTAATGTTTATTTAGCAACAACCCTTTACGGTTGATCCGTTTAAATTGCAGCCACCCTACATGACGAGGGTGTCCAAGGCTACTCGTTTTAACGAGGCCAATTATGTAGTGCAGCCACTGATAACCTCACAAAAAGCCGTACGCAACAAACACGTGCTCACGATATGTTAGTTGGACAATAGAAACAAAATAGCCGTGTGTTGTCAATCGGAACAGCAGACCGAGTGGGGTGTGCGGGCAACTGGTTATTCGCCCCTTACACCGAGAAATAGCGTGAAATTCACTCATCACTGATCACTTAAAATGTTAGTGCCGCCGCTTTATGCTGCCGAACGAGAAGTTTCAGTTAAATAAATTAAAAAATACACATTTTTTAAAAACGTAACGATTTTATCGATACATCAAACGCCATTAATCGTATTCATTGTCATATTTATGCTCTTAATTGCTGGTTATTGAACCGATTAATGTTATTTTCTGCTTTGCTTCACACTTAAAATGATTATCTTTATTGCATATGTAATCACAGTCACACCACACATATATACAGTATATGTGAGAAAAAAATAATGTCACATTAGATTTATAGCTTTTATTTTATGGTTATGGAAAGGTGTGATTTTTTAGTCGTTGATGGGCTAATTGCGTCGTTTTTTTTCTTTTCATTCTTCTATTAATCACCCGCAATTCACTACAATTTTTTAAATAAAGATTTACGATTTAATTGTGATTGCGGATGGGAATATAATGAGCAGAAGTTAATGTCATTCGCTAAAAGGTTATTAGAAAATTAAAATTGTGCACGTACAACCTAGAAAAATATTTATCGAGAACTGGAAATTAAGTGATTGGAATTACGTCTAAATAGCCAAAAAAACTAAAGTAGATGTAATAAATAGGAATTAAAAGGATCGTTTAATAGGAAAAGAGAGGGGTTACGCTGAAGGAGAATAAAAGGGGAGGGAGAAATGGCGTAAAGCAGTTAAGTTAAATGCACGACAAACATGAGCCCCATAGCTCCATAGGGGAGAACAAACCACGCGTGAACAGTTTGCGCTCAACTGAGGGAGGGGAACACACGATCGTATCCGTGATAGGCACAACTGGTTGCATGATGGACACAGCACGGACCAATGCACGTTCTCGCCGTGCCTATCGGTCTCTGCTCTGTACTGCGCCGTTCCCGTTCCACTGGATTGAACATATTCTTAAAAATGTGATTTTATTTTCACTTTTTTGTTTTGTTTCTCTTTTCGTTTTAGCATTTCTAATTTTTTTTTATTCTCCCCGGTCGGAGGTGAAAAGAGTAATTAATTTTGACGGCTTTGTCGTTTATGGGATTTGGTAACCGCACAGAGGCAAGATACACGCCGCACCACTAAGGAGATTGCATCGATGTATATGTTATATATATATATATATATATATATATATTGGTTTGGGCAGCAGCAGGGGGTCAGCATAACTCTTTGAGTGAAAAGCACCTCGGGCGGCCTAAACCTATGCCTCGCAGCAGGAAATTGTGATTCCGTTAACAGCGCGGGGAGCTGAGTACTAAATGTCCGTTTCCTGAACACTTTCTTTAAAGATGTCACACGTCGATAACGATATTAAGTTTTGCACCGGTTAAAAATATAAATGCCACATTTGTTTTATGATTTTTCTTTTCCTTCGAACAAATATTTACAATTTAAAAATTTGGTTCGTTAGCGTTAACTTCTCCGCACTGCGTGTATGCGGGGCAGCGTACCATCAGGCGCGTAAAAACGCATTAAAAAATGCATTAAAATTGTAAAAAGAGCAAAACCTGAAGGGCAAAAAATAGAAATGAATTTGTAGTAAGTTCGATGTTTCAATGGCAGCAATTTAAGCAATAAAATATAAGAAGAAGAAGGGAAAAAACGAGAAAAAAATCTTTTATCTCGTTCTATAACTCAAATAATGAGATGACAATCGCAATCGCACCCCTCTTTGATCCGACTGGCCTTTTATCGTTCTGCTTGGGTTTCCCGCGGGTATCTATGCAGTGAGGGGCAGCTCCCCCCCGCAGCACGAGCTGCACGAGCTGCACGAGCTGTACGCACGCTGCTGTATCTTTTCATTGGATATCAAATTAAATGAGCCAAGAGCTTTAGCTTTGGTCGAAGCAACCGGAGGACTTACAATTGTGAACGAACAATACTTTGCACTTGTCACGTGAAATATGACGTGTAGTCGTGAGTCAGGAGGGTAAACCTCGGCCACGCGTACGAGTCGCTTTAGCCAGAATAGCATATGCACTGAGCGCATTTCCTAAGCCCGTGCCAGCTCATCTAACTCGGTAGGGGGCTCCCCAGCCAAACCCCTCGCTATAGTGGGCTTGATTAACGCACCCAGAGACTTTAGAATGTGTGGACGGGAGGAAACACAAAAGAACCTCCCCGCTTTCCCTCTTATCAAACGTCGTCTCATTTACACGATTTTGTCCTTTGGTGTATTTTGTAATCATTTGTTTTTTTGACCGTGTAGATTTGTGTGTTTTTGACTACGGAAGAGATCGGGGGGAGGTACGGAGAGAGGGGAGGGGAAAAAAAAGAAGGAAGTCAGTACTTGGTCCGAAACGAGCAACGGTGGAAGTCAATTTGACTTGGTCACTTCATAATGTTATACGCATCGAGTGGGCTCTATCAATCTTTGAAGAAGCCTTCCTCTCATAACGTGAAATTAATGGCACTCGAAAATTAACAGACTATTAAATTAAAAGGCCGTGAGAGTGGTGCGCTCGAAATTGGTCGAACGCATGCACCGAGTGGACTGTAGAGCGGACGGAAATCGTGCGGGTTTAAGGTAATGAGTTGCAATGGTCAAGTTGTAGATAATTCTTGATTCCAAGGAAGATAAATCTTGTTGACAAGACCCGCTCCAGCTACACCTCCCTCGTGTAGCTGTAGAACGAGTGGTATAGAGTGGCGCACTCGACAATTAATGCCCTGTGAGGTTAAGGAGTCACGTATCCATGAACCATTCATTGCCCCTTGTGCACCCATGGCAACCGTCAGACAACGTAAACTCTATAGTGCGCATGCAAAGAGAAAATGCCACTCGATGAAATTGCCGGCTTGACAAGCTAAGCATGATTGACTTTTTCTTTTAATCTTTACTTCACCGAGGTGAAATATTGTTTGCCATCAAATTAAAATGTAATTAGGCCATGCGCATTATAATTTCTGAGAAATTTTTTTTCTTTTTCTTTCTCCGGCAACGATATTCGTTCATTTCGTCGCTTTTGTTGGATTGGATGTTGACTTTTTGTTTTTTGAACGGGTTATACAGAAGTCGTGCAATTCGTGCAAATTTGAATTGATCGCGTTTATGCGCTGTTTGTACTACGCAATTGATTACCAGAATGTGTGGACATAGCTAAAATGAGGAATATATATATACAACGTAAGAAGAAAAAATATTGTCAGATTTCCTGCGTGCTGGTTTAGGTCGTCACAAAGTGCAATTCCGACATTAATATCGCTACTATATAAATACAGAAATTCGTATTAATGGCTGCTAAGGCTATGGGAACACATTTATCGACGAACCCCACAGCGAAATCAGATATACGTACCGTATTGTTAATGTTAACTGCGCATGAACGGTATTATGTAGGAGTCGATTCAAAGTGAAAGCGGATAATTCACGCTGTGTTTATGCGACTTAATTGTTATATCGAATATCGATTTAGATATAAAATACTAATTTTTTTTTTATATACATCGAATGAAGCGAGAAACTTTTTGCCACTTAATTATTTTTATCAATTTGCAATAACAAAATAATGTACTTCGATTATTTTACCCGTATCGGGTTAGTGATTTCATAAACCATCTGCCCCTATAACTTAATTTGAATTATAAATACCGGTTAATTCCGTATTTGAACCCTGGTCTTAGTGCGTTCGTGACCACTGTGCGTGGATACTTGTTAAGTGAATAATAAATCGTGCGTCAATCACAAGAAGGGAAAAACAAAATGAGCAAATCATAGAATAAATCATTAATATTTCATAAATGGAACTTTTTCTATTCAAAAATCATGTACCGACAGAATGAATAAGTTTTAATTCGAGTCTTTTTTTTATTTTTATTTGTTTATTTAAAAATTCGATTTTTGTTCTGCATTCTTTATTACGTTAACTTTTTCATTTGAAGGGAAGTTTAGGGAATATTGTGTCAACTGAATAGCTTGTCTCGCATTATTTTTTGTGCTCCTATTGCTTACCACTTTCTTTCATTTCGTATCTACCGGTGCGTAAATGTAGTGGATCATGTTTTCATCCTGTTTTGCATCTGAGGGGGAAAAAGCAGTCTGAATACGTATAAAAAGACATTTCTTTTTCGCAATTGATGCGTTGCAAGCACAAGTCATATGAATGTTTTTCTGTTCTATTTTTTACTTTTTTTTTTTATTATTTTCTTTTTATTTTTTTTATTTTTTTATTTTGTATTTATATTCAAAAAAAAACTTTTTTTTAAAAAATATTAAAGCGAATCACATCACGTGATAACTTCGAGTTGATAATATTTCAGATGTGACTGTCACTTAAAGAAAATCAGTTTCCGGATATTGAATAACTTATAAAAAAAAATATTTTTCTACGAATTAAGTTAACTGCGGTTTGAATCATGCGCAAATCGTCCGATTTTCTTTCTATGTCAAAGCAAGTTTGTTTAAGGTTGCGCGGGGCTGCAGTGCTCGATTCAACGCACCAATTGAAGCCACTTAATGGGCGGAGTTTCTATGAACAACTTTTGTCTCTGTGTTGATTCTATTCCTTCTGAAAGGTAAATACAACAAATCAATCGGCTGATATCTCAAAATTAAAACAGTCATCGTGTAAATATTTGCATTAATATTTTTGGCAAAAAAATAAATAAATAATTTTAATAAAAAAATAATAAAAATCAATTTTGTGAATCATTTTCATTGTTCTATTATTTGTTCGAAAATATCTAAATAATTCTGAGATTTTAAACTAAAACTTTTTTTTTGTTCTGGGTTTTTTTTGGTTTTTTTTGTGGAGAAATTACAACCAATTTGAAGTATTTTAAAAAAACCAAAACAAAACAAACTTATCGAAACGAACGACGTTTGTTTTAAGTTGACGATGGCAGATGATTGTGAAAAGTTATATTAACCGTGAAATTAGATAGTGGGAGTGGGTGGCAATTCATTAATTAATTTAATTATACGAGCCCGAGCCCGAGCCGGAGCCGCGTCGGCGCCGCGCAAGCCACAAATCTGTTGATGCGGAAAAACATGCGTGTATCTCGATTCTCGACATAATGGCAATAGCTCGGTGCACGCTGCAGCCCTGTGTAAACGCCACACCGATTCGCGCAAACAAAGCGCCGTGTCAACACCTGCCTTGCCTACATTTTAAACTTCCAACTCTTGCTAAAATCTCAATTAATCCAATTATGTTCAAACAAATAATAATCTATTAGCTTATGCATTAAGTATAAATGTGCGCTAAAACAGTCGTAAAATCTCAATATTTCTGAGCAATGCACGAACATTAGGCTTATTTTGGTTGTTGGTTTTTGTTTCTCGCTAAGAAACTATTAATTCATCATTAAGTGACTAAATAGTATGGCGAAATCCAATTAAGAAGCTTTATTCATTAGATTTAATTACGTTCGTGAGTCTATAGCATGTTTTTTTCGTTGTGTTTTTCTTGTTTTCAATTTCAAACGACTGTATATTAGTATTAGAAATGTTTGAGTTGCTGCGTAAAAAGAGTGCGGGTTAGGTAGGAGCAATTGAGCTTTGTCCGCTATCGCCTGCTGCTCTCGTTGTGCGCCATCAGAATCAGCGTGAAATGAAAAGCCATAAAAGAAATGATAAAGGCTTTTTATTCAAATTCCAAATAAAAGCCGACCCATTGAATTATGCGTGAGGTTTTGCGCTATGTGTCGTATTGTTCCGTGCACTTATACTTCTTTTTTTTCTTTTTTTTTTAATGGGCAAAGTGCCAAGTATCCGCTTAGACTGTAATCTGACTCCAGTTTGGGAACTCGGCTAATGGTTGTTAAAACCTTACTGCTTTCAAACAAAAACAAAGAAAAAAGCCAAAAAGATTTAGACGTATTGTGTCTGTACACAAAACTAACGCAGATATGTTTTTTTTTTTTTTTTTTTTTTTTTTTTTTTAAAAAAAAATATTTTTGAGAAAAGGTAAAATTGTGTCATCATCTTTTGCAGTTCTCCGATGTTCCCCATTTTTGGTGGAGGTTTAATAGTGGCTAAATGTTAATCTAGCACGTGCTAACGAGATCCTGATGGGCTTGCCAGAGACGCGGGTTACGTGGCGGATAATATGCTAAGTGGCGCATTAAAGAGCTTGCACGTCTGGAGCTGTTCACCGCTCCCTAGCGGGCCTAAGTGAAATAAATGAGCCTTGTGAATAACGGCAGCTCGACATGCGGATTTCCTGCGTAGACATTATTGATTTGTCAATTGCCAAATTTGCATTAATAAGAGTCATTCGCTCTTTATTTTCATTCATTTGTAGGATCACACAATTCAATGTGGTAATCTGCGAACTATGTACTAAAAGAACGCCGACATTTCATTCATTTTATTTTCAGTTATTAATTGTTTTAGACAGCTTATTAAGCTAAACAAAAATTACTTATTTTATCGTGTGATACTGAATTTGCATTGCATTTTTATTTTGGCCTAAAAGTGCATTTTTTGTCCTAAAAATACATTTAGTTTGGCCTAAAAATGCATTTTATGTACTAAAATGCAATTATTTTGGCCTAAAAATGCAATTATTTTGGCCTAAAAATGCAATTATTTTGGCCTAAAAATGCAATTATTTTGGCCTAAAAATGCAATTATTTTGGCCAAAAAATCAATTATTTTGGCCTAAAAATGCAATTATTTTGGCCTAAAAATGCAATTATTTTGGCCTAAAAGTACAATTATTTTGGTCTAAAAATGCAATTATTTTGGCCTAAAAATGCAATTATTTTGGCCTAAAAATGCAATTATTTTGGCCTAAAAGTACAATTATTTTGGTCTAAAAATGCAATTATTTTGGCTTAAAAATGCAATTATTTTGACCTAAAAATGCAATTATTTTGGCCTAAAAATGCAATTATTTTGGTCTAAAAAATCCAATTATTTTGGCTTAAAAATTCATTATCTGTTCTAAAAATGCATTTTGTTTCCTAAAATGCATTTTCCTTCCTAAAAATACATTTTCTTTTCAAAAAATGCATTTTTTTCACTCTTACAATGCTTTTTTATACATAAAACTGCATTTTTCACTTAAAAAGTGCATTTTAGAAATAAAATTACTCAGAAGAAATAAACAGAAACAAATCTGTCCACTGTAATTCTGCTTAATGACACACTTCTCAGCGAAGCGTTAAAACCGAATCAATTTTAGGTACTTTCAGTTAAACTTTTTTCAATGTTTGCTATCGGTTTTTTTTTTTTCTTTCTTCAAAAGTTCTCCAAAATTCAATAAATGTTTGTTTAATATTGATTACTGATTGTTTATTTCTTTATTTTATTTTTTTCAACAACTGTAAATATTAAACTGTTTCAATATCTTCCCAGCAAACCAACAAGAGGGAGAGTCCTACGAACTAAAATCCAAAAATAAAAATAAAAATGAACAATCCGAGACATTTTACGTGATTATTACGCCAAAACAATTACTCCAACAACCAAAATAAAGAAAAATACGGTAATAAAAAAAATTCTACTTTACCGAGAAGAGTTTTGTTTCTTTAATATCCGCCTTGTTTTGTTGATGAAGAAGAGTCGGTCGGACTCGGGAGTATCATTTGGTCGGTGTAATCTAGGCGCTTGTCTCGTTTCATTCGGTGGCATCGTTTACGCTCTTGATCTGAGCTTTGGTTGAACGAACAAAACTCAATAAAACAAGAGCGCGTGTGTAGTATGCAGTCCACTCGAGATTAACTCGAGGGAAACTCGGACAACATTCAATTTTAAGCGGAGGGTATAACGGCAAGTAGAGCACTTGGCTGAAGACATCCAAATTGACTCGAGCTTTTCGTCGGCTCAAGAATACTACGGAAACGATATTTTTTTTTCTCTCTTTCTCCCCCCGCCCGAAACATATCCCTTTTCTTTTCAAACTCGCAGGAAATTGTCAACCACAGCTTCCAAACTAATGTCGAAGAAGAATTAATCTGAATTTAACGGATATAAAAGAGATTCTTTAGAGCTTGATTCCTGCGCAATTACGCTTTGAATGCGCGAACAAATTGTTTAGTTGTATTTAGTCTTTTTCACGCTTTAGTTGAACCACGTGCGTGCTTATTTAACATTTCGAATGAGCTCGATATACCTCGAAAGTCTAATTAATATTGCCCACCTGAACGTAAATGTTTCCCGTTTGACAAATTTCCCTCACCTGCTTTTAATTTAGTTTTGTCGCGGTGGGTTTGAATTTGTTAACATGAAAACGACGCATTAAATAAAAATAAATAATTTTTTTTTTTTTTTTTTAATGCAATCGCTGCGAATTTCCAAATAAAACTTATATAAAGAAAAAAAAGAAAAAGATTTCACCTGAAACGAGTAGCAGGCGGGATTAAGCTTCGCTGCAGCGTTAATACTAGGAACAAATTTAGTGCGCACAAAACTCAAAGCGCGTACGAATAAAAAGCCAAGACCTGCGGGGTGGCGCCGGCTGCGCTGCACTTTGTTGCAATTTGCAACACAATACGAGCGAGGGATTAATACGCTCGAGTTTTAGGAACATTTCCACATGTTTCACACTTACTATTGCGCAGCTTCTTTTATTTTTCTTATATAATATTCGGTGCATTTGCGGTTGAATCAATTTTTACGACAAATAAAAAATTATAATTACGTGGAAATTCAATTTCCCCATGTTTGCACCAATTAATTTGCATGGGAAAAATCAATTTAAACCGAAAAAAATGTACATCGAATCACCAACGTATAAATTTTAATAATTTATTTATATTTTTTTGTGATTTATCCAGTGAAAAGTCATTCTGGATTCGGATCGTGTGTTATGGTTGAAAGCCCCTCCCTTCTGAGTGATAAAAGTGTCATTATTTGCACAAGGAGCATATTGCCGACAACATTGGTGCCCATGCCTTGTACGTCAATGAATCTTTCATGAGTCTGTCAACTCGGACACCCTTAATCTGACACGAGTTTCCGTAGATAACAAAAACCGGGGCACCCATAATGCAAACACGTAATCCCCCGTTCAACTCCTATACACAAATCCCAGGTATTCTTACGAGGTTATCAATCAAATCCACATAAATAAAGAAACAAATTTTAATTTTCTACGTCAGTGCAGCAAATTCCGCCCTTTATTCAACCATTTTTTTTTTTATTTTTATTTTTTTATTTTTTTTTTATCCGAAAGAGCAAATCAATGCGCAAATGCGCTTTATACTCGAGTTCATAAAAATCATCGTTGTCATATTTTTCTGTCATGCGCCGAGCGTGCAGTCAATTACTTAATGAGTTTGTCGACAGAGGGTTACTGAAACCACGATGTATTATTGGGACCCCCTCGTGAAGCATATGATAGTTGTCCCCCTCCCATTCCATCAAAAAACAGCCAATAAGAAGAGATGAGTGTTACTGACTAAAGCCGACCGCTTCAAAACGATGAGTGATGACTTAAGATGAAAAAAGTATTGCAATCGAAAAAAAAATAATATTCTGATAAAAAAAAAAAAAAGGGCAAAGCAAGGGCGCCTAAATTGCATTTTTCTATCAATAATCGAGTGAAAAAGTGACCAATTAATGTAAAATTCTAATAAATAAATAAAAAAGTATGATTAATATAAAATTATCAGCAATTAAACTTAAATTGCATTTTTCTTTCAATAATCGAGTGCAAAAGTGACCAATAATTGTAAAATTCTAATAAAATAAAAAAAAGTATGATTAATATGAAATTATCCGCAAATTCTAGAAGAAATTAATATTTTTACAAATAATTGCCTCCCCAGCGATTAATGATTTGGTGTTTGGAAGGCTGTCCCTTTTTTTTCTAAGTATATAAGGGTGACGGTCATCAGTTCTTGTCTCTTGATGACCGCATGAACTGTCTCTTCCCCCCTCTTCATTCCACATTTTCCTTCATGGCCATTCTGGCGGACAGAGGCGATAACAGATATACCAAACCCTCGATTGTGCGACTAGTATTTAGCGCGCGCTTTTATTTCACCGCAAATAAAGAACACGACGTCAAAATAATGAAAATAAATGTTTTTCGTTACGGATGAATGAGTTTTTTTTCCCTCACAAAAAAAAGAGAAATCTTTAAAAAATATGTACGAAAAAGAAAAGTTAATTCTTTTTGCATTTTATACATATTTATCACATAAAGCGGAGGTTCTTTGGCCAAAAGTTGGCTTTGGTTGTTATAAAGAGTGTACACTTAGGTTTTGTAGCCATCAGAGTTATTTATGGCCTTTGAGGCTGGTCAAACGAGCATTGAGCAACCGTGATAGGAATAACGGCTGAGCTCTCAATATCTCAGTCCTCGGTACTGATGGGGTGTCAGTGGACAAAAAAATTCCATCTACCCTGGATATTGCCCCGGATATTGACAACGTCCGCAACTAAGTTCCATCCCAGAATTATTAATATTGCTTTATGTAAAAAAAAAAAATATGTAATAAAAAAAAATGAAAAAAATCATATTACATACGTCAGTACAGCAAAATCATTTATTTATTATGTGGGTGGACTTTACGCATGAACCGTCTGGTAATAAATATTGCAAAAATAAAAATAATTCTTGCTTGCAAAAAAAAAAAAAAACATATATAAAATGAAATAAATCAAAATATATAAAAATGTGATGTTTAGTAGCGCAAATGTATTTTTTTAATAAAATTTTTCCTTTTTAAGATTAATTTCGTGAAAAGACATCCAATTTTCCTCGTAGTCATATCTCGTAACCCTTTTATATCCTCGACCTTAATCCTTCACATTTCATCGGTGCAATTTCCTCCAATCAAAGACTGTACTGTAATTCTTTTGACGAACGATCTTTGACCCTTTGTCCCGAGATTGCAGCCTCCCTTTCACCGCGACAACTAATCGAATGGTGCGATAAGAGATGATCGCGGCGCAGAATTGATGGAGCTTTGCGATTCACAGCCATCAGGGGACTTTTGGTGCGGGGTGCGGTTGGATTAAGAGCATATGATACTGTTCCGCTTTCGAAGATGACTCGCTCAGATTAGCAATATTTTTCCCCCTCTCTTAATCAATTTGTGAAAATAATAAAAATGAATTAAATAAAAAACTTGAAAGTTTTAATATCAACTATATACATTTTATTTTACTTTTATATGATTTATTTATTTATTTATTTATTTATTTATTTATAAACTTTTCCATTGAAATTACGGTTAAATTTTTTTTTTTTGGAAATTTTTTTAAAAATTATTTGCATCACAGAAAATTGCGTATTAACAACTACAACAAACATGTATTTAGTTGCAAAAAAAATTGTTTCCCACTTAGTTCAACATTGCACACAGTTTGGAAAAGTATTTAACTACTTCTCACATACATAGAGAGATTAGAAACAAATGTTCTGCATTATACTCACATTAAATATGGCAGATATGAAACAAAAGCGGGTATTTTGATATAATAAAATAGTCAAACTGTCACTGTATATGAAATACCCACTAAAATTGAAATCTTATAATCACATTGGACTCGTTTGTGAACTGTGTAATTAACTATTAAATTTAAAAAATGCATATAATAGTAATTCCAAAACGAAAATGATATGAAATGAAATTATTTGTTTTTTTTTTAAATGAAGCGAACAAATGAGTCAATTCGATACATTGGTTTGAACACGTCGCATGCAACTACTTTACCTTGAAAACAGTCATCTTTCTCAAGTCCTTGTCACGTGTAATAGTAAAAAAAAATGTAAAAGTAAAAGCAGGAACTGTTGCTTGACAAGAACAAGGCACTGGAATGTCAACGTCAAGCCATGACTCACCACCACCTTGCTTGATGCATCAATGGATGCGTATAAGTGGGCATAACGTTCATGTTTATCGCGCCCATGCTGCTCGCACCCATCGTGCACGATGTGGGCAGGCAAGCGTTCAAGTTCTGTAACGATGTGAGACCGGACGCGGCGAGTTCGGGCAAACTAACGTTCAAAGAAGCCAAGTTGTTGAGCGTATTGATGCAGCTCGTCGAACCTGTTGTGCCAGTCGCCTCGTGCGCCGATTTGATGAGTCCGCCGTTGACGCCGGGCTGACACGGCTTGCCGTCCCGCACCAGGACGGGCACGGCCACACGACGAGGAGACGGCAACGGGTTTAGTTCCAGTCCCTTCTCTTGGCGCGCACGTTTAGTTTTATACCGATGATTTTGGAACCAAATTTTCACTTGGGTCGGTGTAAGACGGATGATGCTCGCCAAGTGCTCGCGTTCCGGGGCCGAGAGGTAGCGTTGTTGGCGAAAACGGCGTTCCAATTCGTAAGTTTGTGCCTTTGAAAACAGTACCCGCCGCTTCCTCTTTTTCGGCGCATCCGACGAAGTGGACGACCCGTGGTTATTATTTTCCAGTCGGTTCGACGAGTCTCCGTCCTTCGACGATTCTTGGTGCGACGAATGCAGCTGCTCTTCCGAGTCCGAATGACCGGGGCTGTCCAACCCGGGGTCGAGAGACGTGTCGGCCGATAAGGGCGAAGACTGCAGCGGAGGAGACAAGCTTGGTTCGGACACGGGGGTTGTGACGAACGATGTGGTGTCTGGACTGAGCTGACTAGACTGTTGCATCTGCTGTTGCGACGCCGGATGTTGTTGATGCGACAGAGGAACCGTGTCCACCGAAACGGGCACAGTGGCTGTGGATGAAAAGAAGCGTAATTGTTTATTCCGGAGGTAACGCGAAACGAGCGTGGAAAAAAGTGCACGTGAAGACGAAGACGAAAACGAAAACGAAGAGTCGGACTCGGACGAAAACGAAAACTCACCTGCAAAATTGCTGAGGGAATCAGCTGCGGGCAGCCAACGCGCGTACGAGTTTTCGGCGGCGTAGAAAGTTGGATGGAAGGTCGGCACGCCAGTCATGCCAGTCGCGATGCCAGTCGCGCCGTCTCCATCGATCATCAGTAGTCCCGTGGGCGAAGTGGAAACGTGGTCGACCGACACCGACCCGGACCGAGCGCCGGCACAGTGGACTTTCGCGTCCGGTAAGTCCAGAATATCTTTGACCGAAAAGCTGCTCGTCTTCGGACCCGCGAGTGACATTTTCATGCCGTCCATTAATCTGCATGGAGGAACGGGAAAAAGCGCATTCGTGAGCACGGGCAGGAGAGAAGCTGGCGGCCGGCGGGGCACCAGCAATACGAGCCCGCGTGGGGACCATGCCAGCGGGGACACGTTGGGCGTAGCCGTGTTGATGGAACCGGCGCGGAAATAGAGCGATGGACGATGAATGGCAAAACGAGAAAACGAGAAAAAACAAAGCACGTGCAATCCACCGTAATACGGGCAGAGCAGAGGCAATCTCGATGTGGGACAGCGAGTGGCTCGTTATGTCAACCCCGTTTTCAGACTCGCTCCTCGCAAAACATGTTGGGTGGAGACTCGCACGCTAAATCGATCGGCCTCTCCATTGGGTGCTGCGAATGTGTAAGGGCGAGCTATTGGTTGCCTCGCCATTACTCCCGCCCCTCGCTCGACAAGTGCGAGTAACAGCGGCAAAAGAGCGTGCTCATAATGCCTCCTCGTATTGTGCGCTCGACTCCAACTTGACATCCACTATTGACACAGACAATTGACCCGATGCCAGCTGCTTTTAATTTCTCCTCTCGCAAGGAGATGACGCTTTGTTCTCAATCTAATATATACGTAATGGTAATACACGTCGCCTACTCGGTCCTTGTAGGACTGACTGACTGACTGACTACGAGTTGCTCTGCCACTGCTCCGCACTACACCGTGCTGCGTGCGTGACGTAATGAGTGCAAAATTTATTTGACAAACAAATCATGCCTCACTTTTCTACTTATGTTATTAGCATTTGTTGTCACGATTCGACGATAACATAAATGTTTATGGCATTAACATATACTTGTATAAGCAGACGTGACGGGTGGATTAAAAAGCAATAAACACATTAAACGTTCGACTTATTACGTACGCTTTCTTGCCGTTTTATTATTTAATCTTTTTAATATGAGTCTTGTAAGAGTAATCTATCACTTTTGCTCGCTTATCAAACTACTTTATCTGCGTCATTCACGGGCCAATAGATTATGTCGGTGAACTAGTAACTGATTTAGCGTATATACGAATTTTATTAGTTGATAAGAAAATTACGGTGAGAAAAATTCTCATTACTAAAGTTAATAAAAGAAATGGATTGGAAATTGTGTTGAAATTGTGTTGTTGGAAAATGAATGAAATTCTACTTTTTCACTCTGCGGAGGACTCTGCACTCATTTCGAGTGAGATACGCGAGCGAGATTATTCTTAATAAACGCAACAATTATAATTGTTACGTAACCCTATTAAAATCTTAACTAATTGAAAATTAGAGACGTTCCATTAACTTTAAAACTGTTGTGAAATGTACGCTGAAGAAAGGCAACGAACAATCTTTAAAACAGTTATGGAGCAGGTTTACGATACGGTTCACGTCTTAAACCCACCCAAATTGAGTTTAGCATACAAATAACCTAGACCTATCCTTATTTTATGAGTCGTCCATATAGTTCTGTCGTAAAAAGAAAAAACTCGCCATTTATTGCGTACGGGCAACAAAAAAAATTAACTGTAAAAAGCACTCTTTATTCAACCAGAGCCGCACATAAATCGATAAACCTCGCATAAATAGGTAAATCAACTAAAATATTCCCTCATTTACTCGAACGTCACAAGAATTCTTTTTACGACTAACATTTGGTTGCAGGTGGGCGCACGACAAAGTGAACACCTGATCGTCCCCAAAGGCCCAACGGATCCCGCACCTGTAATAGTCATCACTTTAAGCTGTTTTGTCCATTTTACAAGGTCGGGGGGATAATTTGGAGCCAAGCGACGTGCTCGAGTGCGAGACACGTCAAAGCGCCTCTCGTCTCCCTCGTCTTTCTCCCCCGCCGTGCAGAGTCGGCTGTCGGCTCTCGGCTGTCGGCTCTCCCTCCCCACAATTCCCAGCCAAGCGGTGGTGGGCAAAGCGGTGGGCAAAGCAAACCGCTATCGAGTCATATGGTTGCGCTCGGTTTTCTCACCTGCGCCCTGCTATATATCACGGATCGAGTGATTACGAGCAGCTGCTGCTTTATTTTAATATATTGCTAGCTGCGCTTCTGTTTGCTCATCCGGCACACAGACGTGTTTCTGTACCTCCCTAAATACTAATCGTGACATTTGAACCAAACAAGTGTGATTGAGTTTGTTGTGCCCGTCAAGTGTTGGTTTTGGTTTCCTTTTCAGAGAGTAAGGTGGCCCCCTTTTTTTAACTTCAAGGTCTAATCTTATTGCTCGCAAACCTGCTGGATAGCAATGATGAACAAGCATCTTCTTTAGATTTAACAAGAATGTTGATTTGCTAACTGAATTAGTCTCACTCCACCGTGAACTTTAATCTCGAGAGTGACAGCGAATTAAAGAAAAAGGTATGGAATGTCACGACAATCTGTACATCTTTTACACCGAAAACTGAGAATTTAGATAATTACATTTTACTTCTAGTCTCGATGTTTGTTGAATGTTTAGTGTTTAGTGACGCATTCAAATGTGCGGGCACAAGCACACTGGGCGCTCCCGTAGGGCCCCACATTTACCAAAATTTTAATTCAAGTAAAATAAAATAATTTATTTCGTGGCAGGACCCCCCACCTTCTCCCACAAAGCACCACGATGCGCCGCTGCGACAGGGACTTAAAGAAAACAGATGATGCTGTTTAGTGTTTACTCCCAAGTAAACACCAGGTGTTGCGATTAAATTTCATTGTTCATTTGCATTGGCCATGTTTGACGACAAACAAAAGACTGCAACTAACACTTTTTGTTCAAATTATGTATAATTTAATTGTTTAATTTTTGTTAAGAGGTTGAAATGTTTGTGGAGGAAGCGATTAAAATAATCAAAAAGTCTCATCTCGTTTTAATCGTCACCTATCAAGCACGGACTGAAGCGCGAGCGAGCGATAGTAGGAACAGATAGATATATTTAATTGTCTATTTGGCTCACCTGTAGCTGCAAACCTCATCCTGCAAGTCGTCAGTAAAAGAGCTATTCCAACAGGCGGCAAAGTCCAGCACGGACCCCGTCGACGCGTAGCAGCAATCGGTTAACCGGTCGCTTTGGATGGAACACATGGCGAGGCCGTGCGCACTGGTCCCGTCGTTGGGAATCGAGTTACTGGCCGGGAGCGGGGAGCGCTGCCCGTAGCCACCGATAACCGCACCGAGATAATGTCTTCTTTATCAATCTGAGATGCAGGAGCCATATCTTGTTTATCTTGAACTCGATTTATGCGTGCGCCAGTGAAATTAAGGTGGGTATATCGAGTCACTGTGTGGGTGGTGTATTGCGCTACAACTCCACCCAACTTTTTTTTTTTTTTTTGTTTTGTTTGTTGTTGTTTATTCGCTTTTCTTTTTTAATATAATAATCTGCGGTACGAGTGTGTTATCGTCATACAGTTTGGTCGAACCACGAAGTTTTTGTTTACTCGAACGGTTTGGCGGGGGGTGTGGGGAGAGGATTGTTTAGTTTTTATCGAAAGATTAGCTAAGAAATTGAATGCGCCGTGGCAAATAGAAAATAATAATTTAATTAATAAACGTTTTCATTAGTTTGACTGTGAAATAGAGACGTAGTGCGTACTCGCGTCGCTTTAATATGGAATGGTTAAGCAAATAAAAGCGAGGCAAATGAAATCTCCATATATAAAGGCGTAAAAGCTGTGAGTTACTACTACGAGTCTCGGAAGCAAGGGTTGCAATTGTGCAGTAGCAGCTAACACCTGATTGCTAGCCAGGGTTGACCGCCCGCAGTGCATGGAACAATCCCACGGGTTGCCATGCAAATGCAACGCAATGAGAGACAACTTGCTTCGCATGCAGATCGACGAATGAGCTGATCGTTGGCCCGTATCGCCTCGTATCTTGGTCGGGCGCCAGCTTTGACGGCACTAAAAAAAGGTGTTCTTTATCTTACTGGATAATAATGTTTTAAAGTCTAAAGTTTCTCTTTCTCACTTCTTTTATTTTTCTTTTCAAATATTTTACAAATTAGTCATCTAGATTGCATCAGAATCGAAAGAGTGGGTTTTGTTGCTTATTTGTGTGGATTGCATTTAAATTTCATTTTATTGCAAATCCTGCTTTGATTTCCAGAGAAAAGTTCTCTCAATTGTTTAATGGTGTTTGAGAGTGGAAAAAAAGTTTTTTTTTTTTTTTTTTGGATATCCCAAAGACTAAAGGATTGGATTCTTCAGGCTGTTGCCAAAGCTGTACTGAATATCCTGATCAAATTCTCTTTATTTTATTCTTCAGAAATTTTATTGAAATAAAATAACGTTTTTCAATACCCGGTAATTTAAAAAATTTAGATTTTTGCACCATGTGGGATCCAAACTAAAAAATCAAAGGAATTTACAGCAATTTAAAGAACCCTCAAACTCAAGATTAGTTTTCGAAACCCAAGAAAAGATACAAAACAGTTTTAAAAACGCTTGAGAAAAAAAATATATGTATAAATTCAAAAAATGTTGGAATACAAAATTACAAAATTACAAAATTACAAAATTACAAAATTACAAAATTACAAAATGACAAAATTATAAAATAGTTGAGATATATTCTTTAAAACGAAGAATTGAAGTATAGCAAAAAGTTGTAATGTGGATAGCATCTGCACATGTCAGTGCTGCGGTCGATATAGTTATGGGTTGCGGTCCACTTTTAAATCCCAGTGCGTACAGAATATAGACATGGTCCTCCGGACTTGGAAATGGACCCCACAACCACCCTAAGAGTGGACGTGACTAGAAGTCCCAAATTGGCAACATATAGCGAAAAGAATAAAGCGGAAAAAAATTGAGTGACAGAAAGCCAAGAATAAAATCAATAACCAACCCACAAAAAAAATAAAAAAATAAAAAAAATTACAATAAAAAAAAATAAAATTGTTTCAATATTTACTTTAAAAAATGAAAAAAAATAAAAAATAAAAAACATTACTTCTTCGTCACGTTTTATTTTCTGTGGTAAAAAAGATTGTTTTTATTATTTTTTTTCCATTATATCACTGATCTTGGACTCTGATAGATAGTTCTTTTTCTTTCCAAGTCTCTTTCTCTCTCTTCGAGCATCACAGTGTGACAGCAGGAAAATGGTAACTCAATCTGTGCAGTTGTGCAGGCAACCGATTTGGTTGCCAGTCGAGTTGTGTGTGTAGTGGATGATCAACCCATCACTTCTCCAGAGGCCTTCGTCTATTTTTAAGAGCACTCACTATTACAGGATTGTGTGCCAACAACATCAACAGCTTCTTCATTTCCTCTTCAGTTCAATAATTCTTTTAAAAAACATCCAACTTCAGCTAGTTTCTTTCATTTTCTTTCGATCGAGTCTTCCCAAATTCAATGTATTTAGAATTTAGAATTTGGAAATAGTAAATGCTCGCAACGAGCGATATATCAGTAATATATCTGCAGCAAACCACAAATCAAAAATGGCAATTTGTTTTGCACTTTATAAATGTTTTTATTTTTTGTCCAAAAATCGATTTAATACAGTAAGTCAATTTTTATATTTTATAAAAAAAAAAAGAAAAAGAAAAAAACTGTTCAAATTAAATGTAATTGACTTTTTTTTTTTTTTAATGTAAATAAAAGAGAAACAAGAAAAGAAAAAGACAGCAATTCTGTGCAATTGAAGCAACGAGTAAGCGTGCCCGTTAGCAGGAGCTCTCGAGCCAAATTGAGCGGCTGTCCAAAACAGATTGTGTCCAATCGGGTGCTTTAGTGGCCACAATTGTACTCGCACAATAAATGGACGCCATGCAGAGTGATGGAGCAGCTCATCTAGGTGCAAGATTGCAGGTACAGAGAGAAAAAAAAAATTCTATAGTGCCTCATCCTGTTATCTCCTGCTGTTAATGGCTTTTTACTTTCTCGCTTAGCTTTTTAATAAAAGCGAGCAACATATGCGAAGCACGCATCTGTGACTATTTTCTCGTCTCATCAGATTCGCGAGATGAGAAAAACGAAACGACGAGTGCGTCTTCCCCCGCACCATTCTCTTCTCTTTTCTCTTTTTTTTCTTCTTTTTTTTCTTCTTTCCTTTTTATTAGACGTCGCTTTATTAGGAAAATATTAAAGTTCGGTGCACAAAGTGCGCGCAGAGACGGGGTTAATTGATTGCTGACACAGGCCAGAAGTGTTACGAGTCCAATTTCATTTGGTGTTGATTTCTGCGAACCGCCGCTGGGACTGCGAGCAAGCACGCTTTGTCCTGCACTAGCACACCCGACCACCCGACCCATTTTATGTGCCGTAAAAGTTCTAAACAAGATATTATTGTTGCACGTCCGCCGACCTCGGCTCGGTAGGTAAGGACTAAGGACTAAGGAGGACCACGCTAGCCGCTTTTAATAAGACGCCTGTTTACCGGAAACAAGGTCCAGAGGCCCCCCGAACGACCCGCTTTGTACGGAGGATCATCAACAGAAACAAGAGGCCTGTCAAGTGCTAAAGTGGCCATTGCAAAGTGTTATTAATGAGCGTGTATCAGCACGAGCAAGAGGAGCGACTGCTTTGACGAAACCATAAAAGATGAGCTTTCCTTCCCTTCCCTCTTGATGAAATAATAGTAATGAGACTTAATCAGTTTGCATTCAATATGGAAGGAGACCCGCAACACAGCGCAGCGCAACTCGCAGCGCAACTCACAGCGCAACTCACAGCGCAGCTCGAATTGTTCGAGTCAAGTGAAGGACGGAGGACGGAGGGCGAGGGTTATCGATCGATGAAAACCACCAATTCCCAACAAAGATTCGATTCGAGACCCAGAGCGCAGCAGGATGTCCCTCCCCGCGCCCAGCCAAGTGACTAATCCACACGCTGATTGCAACAATTTACGGCTTGTTTTCATTGAAAAAGAACAGAGACTCGACTCCACTATACCTCATACTCAACACCAACTTTATTGGATTATGTGTGAAGATGAATAATCATCAATAAGCTGCTTAATTGTAATTTACATCATTACAGAAAAAGAAAAAAAAGAAGAAGAAAAAAAACAAACAATTTTTAAATGCACGGAAAAAGGAAACAAACTTTGCAGATTTACATCAAATTATTTCACATTTTTTTTGTTTTTGCTGTTTTTGTAAACAGAATAGAAAGCAAAAATCATCGTCAAAAACAAGAGTGGTTTTTCAAGTGGTTTATGCAACCTGGTTTTAGTTTTTACAATTTAATTCAAAATGGCTGACATACGGGTCGAACTTCCAATTGTTTTAATGCATGCAGGTGAAAGTGAAAATAAAGAACTTTTACTTGTAAAGTCCAAAACTAAAGTGTAAACACGCGTACAAAATCATAATTCGACAATTTTTGTTGTTTTTGAATTGATTTAATTTTTTTTTTCCGATTAAGTCTACGGTATATTAAGTGCACTCGCAGCATTATGTTATGCAACTCGGTACACTTTGACTCGTGTCGTTCCCTCAATTCTTCTTTAATCCTTGTGATTGTGTGTTGCGAACTACAGAAATCGGAAGTGCAGCCATTGTCCGCACCCCACGTCCGCTTCCGTTCGTCAAAGTCGGGTGAGTTGCGGGAATCCATAGGGCAAAGAAGTCCCGTTCGATGCCAATGCAACTTGCAAAATATATATATATATATCCAAAATAAAAAAAAATAAAAAAATAAAAAATTGAAAAAAAAAAAGAATAAAAAAGAAACTGTTTTGATTTCTTTTTCTAGATTTTTTTTTTTTTTTTTTTTCCATGTGCAATTGGCCATTGCCTAGTGAATTGTATAAATTTTCCATGTAAACAGCTTCCATTTGACTTGGTCAACCTTAAGAAAAGCAATATTTTTTTTCCCTTCCTTGGCTGGGTTAGAATGCAATTGCTCGGTTGAAGATTTAAAGCAACATCAACAGAGGTCATCAGTATGATAAAAAGGAAACCGGGATGTTTTTTAATACTCGGCTCCGCCTTTTTGGCCACAAATTGTCAGTGTGATGGCAGATTTCTTTTTCTTTTTTTTCCTCTTCTTTCTTTTCATCTATATGCGCGGATTCCAAATCAGACGATATACCAAACCGACATTGCATTTTCAAACTACAGATGACATCCTTACGAGCAACTTAGAACGAAAACAAACATTGAACAACTTTTCCAACCGATTTAAAATGCAATTTAATTATTAGAAATATTTGTGTAGCCAGTTTGGCTTTGATAATAGCAAGGGGTCGTTTATTGGTGGCGAATTGACGGGCGGAATCAGGCGCAAGCCCCGCAGGAGCACCACTAATGCCTTGATTTGTCACGTGCTGCTCGAGGTGAGCAGCCATTACTGGGGCCGCGGGGTGGCTTCTGTGCACCATTAGACCTTTATTCCACGCCAGGTAATTGAATCGTACGCAGTTCCCTCACCTAGAGCTACATGCTTTTGCCAGAGCTGGCCTCGCGACCTCGTATGTACACCCATTGAGCCCCTCGTGCAATTTGCATTGGCCTTTTGCATTTCAAAGACTCGAATTGAATATTTTAAAGGACCCTTCTTGGGAAGGGGGGCGAGGGGGGGCGAGGGGAAAAAAGCCATTCACGTGTCAGACGAGCTAGACATATGATATGATATATAAATTACTCTAAGTATTCGAGCAACTTTGGGGTTTTAGTTGACAGCGGGAATTCTGGTGGAAATAGGCGCAGAAGAGAGCCGATGGCGGAGCGTGGAGAGACGGTTTGAGATGGCTCATTGCATCCGTCTCTCTTTCTCTCTTTCTTTCTCTCTCTCTCTCTCTCTCTCGGTGATATTTATGACTCGAGTAAGAGTGCAAAATGCTAGCTGTTTATGAACGCCCCCCAGCAGTCGTCGTGCAATCAACGAGTTATGGGAGTCATATGGGTGCTGTTGCCACCCTCCTTTCTTTTCAATTAGGTCTGGATTCATTTTGTCACTTGACCAACAGTCAATATTTCCCGAGCCATTTGTGACGGGAAGGAAAGGAACGCTGCGCGGTAATTGTTCTCTCACCTACGAGTAACCGTAATAAAATATAATTCACAAACGCGCCAATTAACGACCATTGCTCCAACATTTAGATTTTATAAAAGTGGGAAAATTGACCATGTTTTTCTTTTTCTTTTTCTTTTTTTTCTTTTTTTTTAAATTGGGCGTTCGTTCAATTACATCTTGTTATTGCGCCAAACAGACACTATTAAATGCTACGTCGGCACCTTTGTTTGCGCAGTTTTGCGGCGAAGCAATCGGGCAGATATTAGCGCGATAAGGCGACCCAACGAGCCAACAGGTTCGCGGCGCAGTTTACCATTTTGACTCAACCCGAGTCACCCACGACAGACGCCAACTCGAGTGTTAAGCAAATTTACACAGCCTAGCGCAATTAGCCCGCGAACCACCCACATCGTACAAGCGTACACACACTAAACGGCGCCCTCTTTCATCAATCTGCTACAGCAACGACATCTGCCACCTTTGGAAATGATATACGCTACTTATTAACACAATTTAATCGTTCGATTTGTTAATCTCTATTTATTTAGATGACAATTGAAGTTTTATTTTTATTTTGCTGTAATTGCTTTTGTTTATTGGTCTAAATTTTAATAATTTAAACTCAAGTATCTGGTATCGCCAACAACGTCAATGTATGCACCTTTGACGTCACGTAGTAATTGTTGTTTGTTTTGAAAAAAAAATGTAAATTTAGTAATTACACATACAGTAAACATTAATGTAAGTAGTGTTGCAAAATGTTATTTACGGTATAACAAAAAAATGTAAACCGTAATCAAACACCAACTAAATAATTTTTGTCTTTTTGATAAAAGTGGATTTAATAATTTATTATTTTTAATAACTAAAATCAATTAACAAATTATTTACAATTTGATTTTCGCAAAATAAGATGAGCCATTTTAATGCTTTCATTGATGATCTCAAAAATCAACTTGTTCACTCTTGAGGTACCGTATCTATGAAGTTGAACTTGGAATTGCTAAGAGCTGTATACACGCATGAAGGAGGAAACGATGCTTCAGAATTGAGATTAACCAGGAAAAAAAAAAAAAGATAATTTAATACGTACAAATTAGTTACACACCCAATAAAAATAATAATAATAATAAAAATAATAATAATAATAATAATAATAATAATAATAATAATAATTATATATATATATATAGTGTACACACATAAATTACATTCCACATCGTTAATATTTTCTATGACTTTGTAGATATAGTTATTGGAATAACTGTATTTGTACATTATTTTTTTGTACATAAAAATATGTTGTAAATATTTGAGATTGAGTTTAAAATTTATTGAAAAAATAAAAAAATAAAAATTTATCGAAGTTATATTTTTCCTTAGTTCTTCCCTTTGCCTCCCTCCTCTCTGCAGATACCATTAAGAGAAATGACGACGTTTTGTTCCCATTGGGGAGATCCTCTAAATTGAACGTCTATTATCGTTTCCTCGGGGAGACGACAGTGGAGTCACGCGGAAAAATGAGAAATCATAATCAGGGAAGGATACCGTAAAAATAAAATTATTAGATCTCATAAATTTCCTCTTCCTTCGCACCCGAATAAATTGAGCCGAGAAGTTTGAGGAGCCACTGCACAATGATGAAGTGAATTTTGAAGAGAAAAAGAAGACTGGAAAAAGGTAATTTATTTCATGTGCACGTGATACAAATTCACGAGACTTTTTTTTTAAAACACAAAAATTGAATATCTACAATTTAAAAAATATATATTTTCTTTGCAAATGTTTTTGATTTTTAAATATATATATGTAGACTGTATTAATAATAAAAATAAAAGTTTTACTCGCATCATTTATCACCGAGGTTGGTGATAAATGCTGCCCCGGAAGTGGCCAGCTCGAAGATTGCATTATCCCCACTTCCGCCTGAGAGTGATGATGGAAGTGACTACTGACCAAAGCGGGCCAGTTAATGATAGAGAAAGCCGCCATGCTACAATAAGTGTTTGCTTCCCTGCATGCTCTATCTCTGTTCCAATTCCAATACAATCGATGTTTCCACATTTTTCAAGTGCAGAAAAAGAAAAAAAAAATTTTTTGCTGGGAGCCACTTTTTTGTCTGAATAATTAAGAAAAACTATCCCAGGTAAAAAAAGATTTGCCACTCATCCGTGGGAATGTTGATACAGCTGTATGGACGCAGGAATTACGAATTACGAATTAACTACGATGTACTTCTTAATATTTTAATTTGGCGCTTTCCAGCATTGGAGTACAATCTGGTGGCCAATTTATCAACTTTTAATGTTGATACCGCAGAAAAAAATCACTCGATTTTTACTCGCCCTCCTGTGTTGAGACATTGTAGCGCCGTCACTAAAAATGTACAAATATTAAACCTTATTCTCAATCTGAACCAAATTTTAAAGTTACGTTTAATTTTCCACTCACGACGACACCGCAGATAGGATGAGACACTTGTCAACGATTGCCATTGGTTTCGGTGGATTGCTCTACGCAACATTTGCAAACAAATTGAGACCCATCAATTTATTGCGAGTAAATGCACAACCGAAATCGTCTTGCGAAGGAAATGAAGATAACCAAGACCATCGTGCAAAATCACAATTCCTTTGGCAGCCTCCTTGCTTGCAAGAATATCTACAAGGACATCCAGAAAACATTTCCAACGAAACAACTGCCGTCCACGAGGATGACATTCCCGTAAAACACAAAGAGTTTTTTTCTCCAAAAACAAGTTACGAATGCGGCGGCGTAATTTTTCAACATCCGAAAATTGCAAAACGATGTTTGTTGCAATACGACGATTTTGTCGTGTGTTACGATAATAGCACGCGCGCGCCCTGCTGGACTTTGGAGGAAATAAGACGAGGATGCGAGGGATTATCCGTCCAGCCATCTCCTCGACGTTATAACAGAGAGGACAATTCGGTTTCTCCTGATTTTCGAACGGGATTGAGGAATTACCAACACGCTTTTGATATGATTAAGCTGCAACACATGGCTGAATTTGATATCCATCCTGAGAGTATTGCTGATCCCTGTGTCTACACTAATGTGGTGGCGCAGGTAATTTTTGATTTTAATTTGTCACGGATTTGCTCGTGATGGAAAATAGTGCGCGGTATGAATGCGCGGTGGAGGTGCAGTTACGATGGCGCTTTGTAGAAAAAGTGTGAGTGTTTGGGCATCGTATCCTGACCAAAGGGAGGGTCAGGGGACGCTGGACTCAGCACACACTATAAAGAAATCGCACAAAGACAGCGCTAGTTTAATAAATGGCTTTATTTCAGGTTGTCTAGGGGTTAGTGTTCCTAGAGTGCATTTCCCACGCAGGGGCTGTGTGTACAGCCCCTCTAAAGTCAACCACTGACCACGGCGGCCATTGGCCGCATGGTCAGTGATGGCAAAGATCGTATTTGGCCTCGCCTATGAAGGCGAGGCACTTTGGGACGCTCGGGTCCCCGAGGACTGCATTACCGTCACACGCTTCGGAGAGTCGGCCCACGTGTCATTCATGATCGTAGAGAGAACGGTGCTACAACCGTCTCTCTCGACTTCACGTGTCGGACTGTTGTCTATTGTTCACTCTGTGCTACGGGAACGACTTCCGGTGCCCACGTCCTTCAAGCGACACTAGCACCGTCTCTTGGTGCTATGCAGCGAAGGACGTTCGTGCCCTTTTCCCAGTGACCGGACGATGGTTACAAAAGGTCCTTGGACGCTAAAGCCTTTGTGTTCAATATATTATTATTATTATTATTTGGATTTGGGTTCAAGAGGTCTCGGGTTAATATCTCACTCTAGGGATAAGGGTTGTCAGTTTTCACCGAACATGGTGTAAAAGTAGTGCATTCTTTTGGGTATGTCGGACTACGACTAAGTATGGCGGCCAATGGGTCGCTTTGTAAGGACGACCATTGCTAGATAATTTGCGGTCGTCTAGCGCCATTAGCTAGACTAGTGCAGAGAAAATGACAAGGTACTGAGAAATTAATGTTTACTGGTAAGATGCGCAGTAACGGGAATGTGTATATAGAGCTAACCAACGTAGCGCAAATGGTATGTAGCGCTAACCTACAAAAGGCTAATGGTATATTGATATCGGATGTAAGGCTAAAAAAACAGTTTTATTAGCGTTAGTCTTATGTAAAGCTAACGTTACAGGTGGCCCTAAGCTTTGCCCAACATGCCGTGCCGATAGCAAGTATGCTGAAAATATACCCACGATAAATTTAAGTTACAAATTAGTTATAGTTATAAAAATAATTAATTTAGTAATAAAATGCAACAAAAAAAAAATAGCTTTTCGTCTGTCACAACCAGACGAAAAGCTAATTTTTTTTAGTTCTTTGTAACTTAGCTGTACATTGGTAACCAAAATAGCATTAGCCTTTCGTAAATTAGCGCTAAATACTGTTAGCGCTACGTAGATTAGCTCTATATACAGCGCCCCGCAGTAACACCGGGCTGAAGTTGGCACCACATTCACATTCACATTCGCTTTAATTAGAGTAGAACAAATCCCAAATTTTATTTTACCAGGGATTTCGGTGATTCTTACGCCAAAAGAAAGAGGACATTTTCTACTATAAACACTGAAAAACACAAAACCCTACCTCTAATACTTTGAAATCAGTAGTCATTTGAAAATTGCGTAACTAACACGTGATCCAAAATGTCCGAATATGGTGCCACACATTCAACTTCGATTATCTCTGGAAGTTGACGATGGATTTCAATTATTCTTAAACCAAAAAAAAAGAGGACATTTTCTACTATAAAGGCTGAAAAGTACATAACCCTACCTCTAATACTTTGGATTTGGTAGTCATTTGTCCTCTTTCTTCTAGCGTAAGAATCATTGAAATGGGCGGGGACCTAATCCGCAGGTCCCTATTCCGCAGGTCCCTATTCTGCAGAGTTCCTAATCCGCACAAAATTTTTTTTTAATTAAATAGAATTTAAATTTTAAATAAATTCCGCAGGGTCCCTAATCCGCATAAAAAAAATGTAAAAAAAATTAAAACCAAACTTTAAATAAATCCCGCAGGGTCCCTAATCTGCATAAAAAATATTTTTTGGAGGTTTTTGGAGTTTACACATAGGATTTCTTTTTTTTTTTTTAATTATAAAGTGTTAAATTAGTGTTTTTGAGGAAAAATTCATGTTTTGTGTTTTTTCCTGTTTTTTTTTTTAATTTTTTAATTTTCACAATTAAAAAAGTTTAAAATTTTATAACATATATTAAATTATATGAATAACCTGGTCAGGAGACTTTTGTCCCCAATAACCAAACGACAATTGTGGCATTTCAATTCCACATCTATCTCTACGGCTCTTCTTACGCATGCAGCACACACCATAACGTAATTGCGACGTTATTGCGACATTTTTGCGACGCTATCTGCAGATTAGGGACCTGCGGAAATGGGACTCTGCGGATTAGGGACGCAAGAAATTTTTAAACATTTATTTAAAATTTTAAATAAAATTTTAAAATTTTAAATAAAATTTTAAAATTTTAAATGTCTGCGGATTAGGGAGTCTGCTGATTAGGGACCATTTTTCTGCAGATTAGGTTCTCGTCGATTGAAATCCCTCGTCAACTTCCAGAAATAATCGGAGTTGAATGTGTGGCACCATATTCGGACATTTTGGATCACGTGTTCATTACGCAATTTTCAAATGACTACTGATTCCAAAATATTAGAGGTAGGGTTTTGTGCTTTTTAGCGTTTATAGTAGAAAATAGCGTAAGAATCATTGAAATCAGTGGTAAAACAAAATTTGGGATTTGTTCCATCCCTAATTAAGGCAAATGTGAACGTGATGCCAACTTCAGCCCCATCCCAGTAACAAGAGTTGAAACTAGGCTAAAACAGGAAAAATGTAAACTAAGATCACCTGACCACCAGACTAAACTAATACGACGGGTAAACTAGAAAGGAGAGGGGTGAAAGGTTGAAAAAACTAAATTGTCTAACAAATTTTTAATGATTTTAATTATTTTTAATTATTTAATTTTTAATGTTTTTAATTATTTTTAATTATTTAATTTTTAATGTTTTTAATTATTTTAAATTTTTCAATTTTTCAATGTTTTAAATTTTAAATTTGTAAATTTGTAAATTTCTTAATTTTTTTTAAATAGAGAATAGTGAATAATGATCACTGCGTTCGTACTCTGTGGGACGAATTTCGAGCTTATGTCGTACATTTATCAGCAAAGTACAAAAGTATCTTCATCTTGTCCGGGGCTCTGTATTTGCCCGGGTAAATTATTACATTTTTTAATTTATAATTTATAATTTATTTTTTTTTTGTTATTTTTATTTTTTTTTTTTTTGTAGAGAAAAGTGTGGTAGACGGACGGTGCAGTACGAAGTTCTCGAAAAAAGATTAATTGCGATCCCGACTCATTTTTTTAAAGTGATTCTTTATCAAAACGCGGACGAAACGTTTCATCTTGAATGCTACAAATTTGAAAACAAAGTTTACGATTCGCTCGATTTGAGGAAGTTTCTCGTGTCGAGACGCGAGTTGGAGAAAGATGCTGGATTTTTAATATTTGATCGAGTCAAAGACGCAAAGATCCAAGATTGGGCGACGGAAGAATCGTTTGTAAAAGTAATTTAAAACATTTAATGTTACGGGTAATTGGGTTTTTTTTTTAATATTTTAAATCGTTTATTTGTTCTTCTCAGGAGCGATATCATAAACAGACGAAGAATTTGTCACAAAACAACAAAGACGCGACCTTGTAATTTACTTTTGTTCCGCTGATTATAAATTAAACAAGATTAAAAACAAATATAGTTTCTCAAAACAAAAAAAATTATTTTTTTAAATTTGTTTTTGGTTTCTGGAGTGGAAAGACGATTTTTAAGGGGTACGACATTCAGCCGAATCTTAGTCACCGAATCTCATTTAGTTAGCGCTAAATCCGAATCATTCGGAATCCTCTTATGAAAAAATTAATAAATAAATTAATAAATAAATAAATAAATAAAAAAATAAATAAATAAACAAACTTCCAAAATGTAATAAAATCAATAACTAACCCTCTCGAATCTCATCCGAATCCCATCCGAATCTATTAAAAAATGTAGATTCCGAAGCTGAGACATCAAGATTTTGAGTTACAGATTTACAAATCATCGAATACAATAGAATCGTAGGATTTGATAGAAAATGTAGCGAGATTTGCTCCAAAATTTGCTAGATTTGTATTTGATTAGCCGGATTTTGCTATTACTTGCCAGAATTGTCACGATTTGCGGATTTGAATGAGATTTGTAACGAGATTTGTGGCTGATCCGATAAATATGCGCGGTTGCCGCTGATTTGCTGAATTTTCTGGATTTGTTGAATTTTCCGGATTTGTTGAATTTTCCGGATTTGCAAATTTCAAATCGGAGGCTGAACAGGATTTGCTTTCCGATTTTCGGGGTCGAACCCTCCGAGGTCCCAAAAGAAATCTTTATGGTACACAAAACAATCGCCAGAGTGCATTAGATGTTTGACGTTCTCCCTGTACATATTATACATACTATTAAATAAAAGACAACTTTACCGTGACTTTACATCATTTCGAAAACCAAAATTAGAAAGAGTTCTTCAAAGGCGCAATAATATAAAATTTTACAAATTTTTACTCATTGAGTTCGAGGTTATGACTAAATCGTGACCGGTCAACGACAGCACAATTATAGATACCGTGGCCGGTCGTTTGAAAATGTGCGGCATTTTCTGTTTTGTGACACGCGACGACGACATTTCTCCCAGTTTGGTAAGTATCGAGACACCGCTAAACGTACAAATTTCAAATACTTCAATTATTTATAGGAGGAAAATTCGTTGCGGCGAATTAAACGTCGTGGTCCGGATTACTGGTTTTCTCGTCACATAAAACTAAGTGGTTCCTGCAACATCCACCTTGCAAATAGCGTTCTCCACCTACGAGGAGATGAAATTAATCGCCAACCAAACACGACCGACATATCGCAATCTCATCTCTTATGGAACGGCGAAATATTTGGAGGATACGATGTAAAATTTCTGCACAATTTCTATACTTTTTTTTTGAATTTTAATGAATTTTTTTCAAAGGTTCCACGAAATAAAAACGACACGGAATTTCTATCCGAGTTACTGAACACGGTTTATAGAGACGAAGACATCGTTGGTATTTTGTCGAAAATTTGCGGTCCGTGGGCCCTAATTTACTACCAAGTAATTTGTTTAGTGTTTTGCATTACGATTACCGAATATTTTTATTGTTTTATAGGCGGAAGAGGGAAAATTATGGTTCGGTCGCGACGTTTTAGGACGCAGGAGTTTATTGTGGCAGTTCAACGAAGCAAAAAATGCGTTCACGTTATCATCCGTCGTCGATGATCATCAGAAATGGCTCGAAGTTCCGGCGAAGGGAATATTTTACATTAATTTAAAGGATTTGGCAGAAAATCCTCATTTAACTTATTTTCCATGGTCGAATCAAGTTGAAGGTGAAATTGATTTTAATCATTTTGACATCGAACTCGAGATTCGTCGTCCGATTAAAAATCCAATCGCGAACAAATTGAACACGAAATTACCGTCGGACGATGATCTCGAACCAAATAACGTTGTATTTGAAAAAGCGACGCGCGATTTCATCGACGCGCTTCGGATATCGATGAAAACGCGTATCGAAAATCAACGAGGCGTTTGTAAAAACTGTTCGGCCGTTAAAAGTGATGTTTCGGCTTGTTCGCACCCGAAAACCGGTATATTGTTTTCCGGTGGAATCGATTCGTCGGTTTTAGCCCGTCTGGCCGACGAATTTGTAGCTAAAACGGAGCCCATTGACTTGCTCAACGTGGCGTTTGTGAAAAAAATTGAAAACGGTCGCGTGGAACGTGAAGTTCCCGACCGCGTATCGGGACGAATAGCGTTGGGAGAACTGAAAATGATTTGTCCACTTCGCGAATGGAATTTTGTCGAAGTACGTGCGTAAAAATGGTTTAATTCTGTTAATATTGATGATAATTTCTAATAACTGTCTACTATTATTATTCCAGATCAATATCTCGAGTGACGAATTACGCGATGAGCGCCACGACACGATCTCTTCGCTAATAAATCCGTGTAAAACGGTGTTAGACGACAGCATTGGCTGCTCCATTTGGTTCGCGGCTCGTGGAATTGGCGTTACATCGGATGGAGATTGCGAACGAGCGTACGCTAGCCCCTGTCGAGTTCTGTTAGTCGGGATGGGAGCGGACGAACAACTGGCGGGTTATTCTAGACACCGAATGAGATTTGCTAACGAAGGATGGCGAGGACTCGTCGAAGAGATCGAGATGGAGGTGTCGAGACTTTCGTGGCGGAACCTGGGTCGCGACGACCGAGTCATTGCCGACCACGGATGCGAAGCGAGGTTTCCATTTTTAGATGAAAGGGTCGTGGAATATTTAAACAGTACGCCAATTTGGTTGAAGGTAAAAAAAAGAGTTGGCAATCGGTGCTTTAGTGGAGGGTATGTGCGGGTATATATCTAATGTCTGCGAATCGAACCGGGCAACTTATTGGTCATACTTTTGTCGCTGACATTTCGTATCTTTGGCATTTCTTACCGCTACGGCGCTGGTTCGAACATAATTTGTCTTTGTGAATTTAATTGTTTCGTATCGTTTTAGGCGGATCTTAACTTGCCCCGTGGATTCGGGGAGAAGTTATTACTGCGTGGTGCGGCGAAGGTTTTGGGATTTGACCGTGTGTGTACATTTGCAAAAAGAGCCATTCAATTTGGGTCTAGGATATCGAAGATTGAAGAAAAGAAACAAAAGGGTTCTGATGTCATGAAAGAATAACGATAGTCGATACGAGACTTTTGACCGATGTTTCGGATTTTTCCTATACTGGATCCGATATTATTTCACGTAGCCAATACGTGATTTTTTTAATAACTTTTTCGAACTTTTTCGCGAATTTTTGAAGGTTTTTGAAACATTTTCTAAATATCGGTGCAGGTATCGGTATTGGCCGATATTTGGTTGCCGACAATCGGTATCGGCGATATTAAAAAATTTGGGTATCGGTTGAAGTCTAGTTAATACAATGTTTCACGATTTCTTTAAGCTGGATGGATCTTAATTGTTAAAAATAAGGTAATGAATAGACTTTTATGATTTTTTTCCTCTTCAAAAGTGTATTTATTTAATTTTATTTATTTTTAGGATGGTAAATTGATGATTGTCGATATTTCATCATTTTGTTATTGTATGATTTTCTTGCTGGTTTGTGGAGAAGAGTTAGTAGCAAATTACATCGTACCTTTAAATGACGAGTTATTTTATCTTCGTCAATTGATTATGTAAATAAATTATTTTGCACTTATCAAGCGGAATTTGCGTTGACTGTAGGCAACATTTCGATCGCAGCTTCCGCTTCGTTAATTGCTGGTTCATTTTTTTGTCTCAAAAACATTTTCCATAAAAGCAAACACGTGACGACCCCGACGACGTTCAAAACAACCGCACTGACGAGGAACCACAGATGCCACGTGTTTTCTAGATCGGTCGTGAAGTACCAACTCAATAAAAAGATGAAGTTTTCGAAAAGATGAATAAAAATTATTTTCTTTTTATGCCTCGTTTCCAAGTGAGTGATTAATAAAAGAAGCGAAAATATCAACGACCCGGACAGCGCGCAGCATTTCGTGTCCGAAAACTGCACGGTGCGAATCTTCGCGGATAACCCGTCGCTATTTTTTTCCATTTCGATCTAAAATAAATAAATCAATATTGACACGGTTAAAACTGTCACGCTCGATCTATTCCATCTTACGTCGTGAAAAAGATTGAAATCGCACTTGATGAGAACTGCCAACGAAGCGGTCCAATGAATCGCGATGATTACAATAAAAATGTAGTACAGCCAAGAGGTTAGAACGAGAGTAATCGATATAAACCTCGCGGTTAAAACACAAATTGTGGAAACATGAGTAAGAAAAAACGCCAACAAAGTGTATCGCCCGTAGTTCTCAACACCGAGGATATTCCGCCGCACTAAATGGTAATCGGTAAGTGCTAAACTGCACGATATAATCGATACGATAATACTGCTTTTGGTCCAAAACTCTAAAAAAAAAAAAAATTAAAGACTGAAATCAAAATTAAACTAGCTCAAAAATAAATATTGTTTACGTATAGAATCCAGTTGTATCGCTTCGTGCAGTATGGAATGCATCTGCCACACAATATGGATTCCATTCGAGGCGTAGACTTGAATAAGCGCGAGAACAACGGCTTTCCAGTCTTCCCTCAGTATAAGATGTTCGATATTGTAACCTTTGATTTCGATATCCTTGTAAAATACAAGCGGTAATAAAAGAGCTAGACATCTAATTCTCCTGAAATTAGTTTATATTAGGGATCGGACATTGAAATCCTCGAATCCCTCGAATCCCTCGAATCCCTCGAATCCCTCGAATCCTGAGGGATTTTGTTTATGTTTTCGAAAGATTCGAGATTCGAGAACCTTTTCGGATTCGGATTCGAGAAAATTTAGGATTTGTCTCCCTGGTTTATATGTTGTTAAATTTTAATGGTGGGGTCTCAAACGACTTACTGGTAAAGCAATCCATAGGGCAAGATGTAGAATAAGCAAGATCGCCACGTAAGTCCGTAGTCTCTGTTTTCCCAGTAACACGCGACCGAATTCAGAGAATACATGGCAAAGCCACTGATTCCTATAATGATCCAGAATCGTAAATAGTGGCCTTCGTTGTAGAATTCGAAGGCCAGTCGTAGATCAGAACCCATGTCCAGGAAGTAGTATACCGCTAACGTTATTAGCAGAGATAGCAAATCGATGATCACGTTCTTGCCCATCTGAAAGGAAAGAAAATGAATTTAAAACAAGTTGGGATTTCACGACGATGGCGGCTACGGAGGAAACGATTTGCGATAAGTTTATCAGTTGATAAACAGTCAGAGCGAAACGGAATAAGGTGTACGACTTAACGACTGCACGAAATAATTTTGAATAGGAAGAAAGATATATTTACCGCGCGTGGCAATTATGTGCGATATTTGGAAATTATTTACCGCGCGTGGCAATTATGTGCGATGTTTGGAAATTATTTGCAGCCAGGCAAGTAAATTTTGAAAATGGTAGCATCCCCGTATGACCAATCGAAAGAGACTTTTCGGTAGTGTTTTTGTATCTAGTTCTGCAAAGGGGAGACATGTGCAAAACCAATCATCAGTCTCCTAGCAATCGGCCAATCACTTCGCACCATCTATCTTGGACCATAGATGGCGCCAAACTCGATGTTATGGAAGGTTGCGCAAGAAAATTACTTTCAACATCGATGTGTGATGAGGCATTCGGACATTGCTGGCATGGGGAATGCCAAGCAGTGCCGGATGGTGATCACGAATGGAAATAAACTGACTAGAACTGATTTGGTTTATTGGTTTATGGCCTTTCATTCAAAGTAGTTGTCTAGGGGTTAGTTCCAGACAGTGCCTTCCAACTTAGGGTATGTTGCCGTACCCTAACCTATGTCAAGCAGCGACCACGTGGCTAACAAGAACCATGTGGGCGCCGAAGACTGTCACCTATTGTGCGTCGGGCGTTACCCGGACTTCTCAGACCATCTCAGGTCACGTCTTGCTTTGAGGAGAGGAACATGGCCAGCCTTCTTGAGGTCCTGTGGACCTCATCGATGGCACTTTTGTTTCCGCCTTAAGGCCAGTGGTCAGTTGTCCACTTCCGGCCAGCAATGCCCCTTGTCGGTGGGTGATGCTTAGAATGGCCATCGGTGTTGCCAGTGTCCGCAAGGTGGTCACAACTCCCTCCCTCCTTCGAAAAGAGTTCGAGAGTACAACATCGATGGGTCAGGTAAGTATGCATCTAAACAATTTTTTTAATTTGATTTAATTTTTTTTTCCAAATTTTAACCAACATTCTACACTTCGGCAAAACTAAGACCAAAGTGAGAATCTGAGGAGATGACGGTGACGGTCTTTTGGAAGCCAACTTCCCAGATTTTACATTTTCAAAACACTTTTTGTAAAAAGACATTTGCAACAAAAAAAAATTTGAATAAACATGATTTTTAATGTTCTAAAAATTTTAAACATGTGTTGACTTGGTTTCTTTTTAAAGAAAACATTGGTTTGACCAAGACTTTTTGTTTTTATTGGAGTTTTAAATAAAACTCCTGATTTTTTTCATTGATCCGCTCCTCCAGTGAGTCTTCGGCCTCTGTGGTCATCGTGGATGGCGTTTCTTTTTTGAAGGCTTTTTTGGCTGTTCTTTCAGCTGTTTTTAGCGCCTTTTTCTCCGCTCTTCTTAATTTCTCTTCTGCTTTTTTAATTTCCCTTTCCAATTTTTTGATGGCCTTCTGGTCATCTTTTGAGAATTCCGGTGATAGATCCATCACTACTGTAATTGGTCTGGATGGTGGTGTCTGAGGAGGTGGAGGTGGAGAGATTAGTAGAGGAGGTGCCGACTCTTTTAGCACCTCGTCTTCATCTTCTGTTGCAATCTCTGTTGCGTCATCGTGTGGTGCGGATGCCATTAGATACTGAACAATTTCTGGCATATTGAGGCTGTACAGAAGTGTGTACGGTCCTGTACATGTTGCGAAAGTCGTATTTGTTCCGGGCATGCTGTATGTCACGAGTCCAGTATTTTCGAAGGTGTGTGGTTGTGTCACGGAGATCCTGGTGTTTTCTCCCGTGATTTCCTGTTCAACTTCCATCTCGTTGTTTGTAGCGATTGGGTGGCTCGGTAATTGCAATTGCATTGTTTACATAATGGCAATTAGTTGTGCCATCTGTTCTGCATTTACAATTGTTGCTATTTCATCAATGGTCATTGTGTACGCTGTACTGACGACTGGGGCCTGTGTGGTCCAATTACTTTTGTTGGTCATTTTGATTGGTACTGCGTTGCAAACTGTACTTTGTGTTGCACTGGCGATTTTAACCGGTGTTGCTTGCTGGGGTGTGCTGGTGACCTCGGTCAGCGCTGCCCCTTGTACTGCCCATTGCGCTGCATTGACCACTTCGACTTGTGCTGCAAGTCGTTTGATTTCTGCTTTTGACGCTTCTGTTCTACTACAATAGTAGTTCAGCCGATGGTTGGCTCGTTACCATCGTTCGAGATTGGTCTGTGCTTTCCACCTGTACCGGATGCGTTTGTGTTTTAGTGGAAGTTGGAGGAGTTGATGTTGGTTCTGCCGCGTCCTGCTGTGTATTTTCAGCCGGGTTGTTTCCTCGGTTGTAATACGTTACCGAACGTTGCGATGATGGTTTTTGTGGCGATGCCGACGTTTTTTGCCGCTTCTGTGCAGTTTGTGCTCTGGCCGGTTTTTACATAATTACACCCCGCCGCCTCTAATCAGCGTAGGACACCCCAAACTCCGTACTCCATCCATTTTGCTAGGCTGAGACACCAAGTAATTGGTCAAGAACCAAGAAACTCTGGCAGAAGCAGACGACTGCAAAGAGATTCGAAAAATCGCCGTGATTCAGTTCCCAGTCCGGTCACAAATCTTAAGATCTTTCAAAGTTGAAATTCGATTTTCTTGATTTCTGAAAATCAAGAAAATCAGGATTTCCAAAATCCATTTTACTGCGAATGCTCCTATAGTTTAGTGTAATATCTTGGAAGTGTTGTGTGTCCGGCACAATTTCTGACCACCCGGGTCAAGATGGCATCCGTCCACTCTCACAAGTTGCCCAGAGCGTTCACCGGTGCTCTTAGTGTCCACAAGGTTATCACATCCTGATTTTGATTATTGCACTCCCGGCTTCTCTCTTGTCTCAAGCCGGTACTTACGAAAATGTACAGATCTGTCACTAGGGAATAATCCTGCAAGCATAAACAAACTAAACGTGTGACACAGAAATTACGTTTTTTGTTATATTTACCATCCATTCCGTAATAAATTCTTAGTTTCAATTGCTCGCAATAAATTTCTGTCTGTCAGACGTTTTTTCCAAGGAAACAATAAAATCCTTTCTGGATAAATTTCGAGGTAAAGCGGAGGGGCAGTCAATATTGGAAATCTCGTACAGGCTAAGATATTGAATTTCAAAATCTCTGAAATCTTTAGCAAATCTTTGAAATCCTACAAATCTCTAAAATCCATAAAATCTCTAAAATTACTAAAAATTCTGGAAATCCAAAAAAGACAATCAAAACTTTGAAGAAATCTTGAGAAATCCTGAGAAATCCTGAGAAATCCTCTTGAAAGCCTCCTAAAATCCTCCTAAAATCCTAAAATCTTCAGGATTTGAAAATCTCGTGCGCGATTTTTTGCGATTGGCCGCCCTCTCGAGGTAAAGTTAGGCGTGTCGGCATACTGTTACGCTCTCTAGTGGTATCATCGATCACCAAAACACTTAACTAAACAAATGACATCCGACAAACCGGTACAACCACAAACACAAACACAAACACAAAACCAATTCCTCTCACTCGCGAGAAACTTACAAATGTCCGGACAAGATTTAAATTAATTTAAAATTAATTTCATACTTTACAACAAATGTAAAAAAATAAAAATAAAAACCCAAAACGACATAGATGTCGCATTGACTAGGGAGTATCCTTACGCATGCGCATGCGCACGAATTGAGTTTGATCGCAAAGCACATGGCGCTGATCTGATGTGTAGACATTTCGTCGCATCAATTTCTCATTAAACCGCTTTGCACGATCGCACGACTCGAGTTTCCCAACCAATCGAAGAAACCAAGAAATCGAAAAATGGGTATCCAAACGCTTCAGAAATTCATCGAAACCAACTGCCCGGGTGCGTGCGTACCGGTGGATCTACTGAAGATCGCGCGCAGCGTCTCCGTCCGCCGCGGCGGCTCCAACAACCGGCTCAAAAACAAACTATCGCTCGTCGTCGACGGCGAGTGCTGCCTGGACCGACTGTACGGGGGTTTCTTCTCCGACTGGGTGTGCGGCGGCCAGTGGAATCGCATGGTCCAATTCCTGGCCGTCCTAATCCAGACGATCGAGAGCAACAACATGGAACTCGCGGTGTTTTTCAACGGCAGTTTGGAAACGCAGCGAATGACCGAATGGGCCGAACTGCAGCACAAAGAGAGGAAAAAAATGAACCAAGTGCTCAAACACGTTACCACCAAGGGCACGCCGCCGCCCAAAGTGTGGTGGGCGCCGCCGATCTGCTTGACCACTTGTTTACGAATGGCGCTCCGACATTTGAACATCACCGTGCTCTGCACGATGGACGATCATCATCAAGAAGTCATCGCTTATTGCCGCGAGAATTCCTTTCACGGTCTTATGGCCGAGGATGCCGAATATGCCATTTTCGACCCGCCGCGCTATTTTTCATCCGAGCAGTTGAAATTGACCTATAAGGTGCGAGCATTCGATCGATTTAAATGAGGAAATTGCCAATTTCTATTTCTTTTTTTTTTTTTTTTTGAAGGGGTCGTTGGAAACCAAGGAATTTATTTTGGACGAAGTTGCTAAGGGATTGGATCTGCATCCGAATCGTTTTTGTGTGTTCGCGGCTCTGTTGGGAAATTATTTGTTGACCGAAGACGATTTGTCCGATTTTTATCAAATTATATGTCCAGAATTTAAAGTTAAGGTGATTTGTCATTTAATTATTATTTAATTCGCAAATTTGTTGAAAAAATTTATTTATTTATTTATTTATTTATTTTTTTAAATTTGGCAGCCAATTCCGTCGGACGTTTTAATTCGTTCGGTTTGCGCGTTTGTTCGCGCGTTGCCGAGCATCGTTAATTTGGATGCGGTTAGTGTTCACGTGTTTGGCGGATCGTCCGGCGACGACAGGGTCCACAAGTTCAAGCAGTGCGTACAGTATTACCTAAACGGAACCAAAGATGGATTTCTTCGTTATCGACCAACGAACAACGGTAAAATGGAAAATTAAAAAAAAAAAAAAATAATAATAATAATAATAATTTGTTCTGAAATCAAGCTCGTAAATTCGAACCTGGTTATTACCCACCACCGCCTCGAATATTTAATTCCACACCTGTACAGAACAACGTTCCCAATAACGCGAATGTCGGGCCCACGTCCACTCAAGGCACCTACGAATCGATTCCCAACAGCGAAGATCCTTCGCGATTCGCTTCCGAAACCATGGAAAGCGAAGTAAACGATTATAAATTTAAAAAAATAATTTTTTTTTAAACATTTTTATATTTTATTTACCAGTTGTCCAGTTTAAACGCTTACCAAGAAGCCACTGGAGGCGCCGTGCCGGTGGCACCACAAATCGTCATCGAACCGCCGACCCATTCGCAGGTAAAGCTCGTCGAATTGAAGAAAAATTTTTTTTTTATTAATTTATTCGATTTATTTGATTTATTTAGACTCGGGTGGAGAACTACAAGGACACGGCGGTTCCTACCGCGACCGAAGGGGGTTACGAGGAACCGTACGAGGGAAGTGACGGGCAGTCTTCCGCCGGTGATTTTTTTGGCTTTTTACGTTTGAATTTAATGAAAATATTTCTTTAAACGAAGCAAAAGTTGTTTTAGATGGGGCTCGAGCGTGGGTAAACGGTGGTTCGAGCGCACCGGCCTCGGTTTCACCGACATCGACGTCGTCTCAGAGCGGAGTGAGTTTTTGATTCGTTTCTTAAATGTTTCAGCCGGAAGTCCTTGTCATAACGCCAGCAGCCAAAGCCATCAGCAGCCAAATTCTTCCACCGCGGTATTAAACGGTGCCGGTTTGCTGCTGTCGTCCAGCACCTCTTCGAGTTCGAGTTCGTCGAGCCCCAACCGCCTCAGTCCCGAGGTGGCTTGGAGCTGCATCGCGTCCCCGCATCACAAAGTTGCAGCGGTGGGGCTCAATATTCCCTCTGATTGACATTTTTCGTTCGTTTTTAATGTTATCATTTTTTTTTTTTAAAGTTTTTTTTTTATTTTTTATTTTTTTTTTAATTTGTGCTGCTGATGCTTTACTTTGGTCTTTGGTTGCTGGTTTGTTTATACTTTTACATTTTATTTATAATTTATTCAGTTTTTTTTTAAATCGGTTTGTTTGTTCGAACGTTTTATTTATTTGATCGTTTTATTTTGTTAATTATTTTATTTTTTTTTTTAGATTATTTTTAGTTTTTATGATTTATTTATTTGTATTTTGTTTTTTTTTAAAAGATTAATCCTGCTAAACCGGCCGCTGTATATATGAACGGAACGAGGATACCGCCATTGCCTACCGTGCCTCCGGAAGTTATGAGAACTGCCAGCGAGAGACATCAAAAAGGACTCATGTCTCCTTGGATTTATCAAATTCTATCGCAGGTTTTAATGTTACCGTATTACTACGCTTTAAACCTCATACCGGTATAAGTGGGATTGCCAGCTTTTACATTTTTCAGATGAAAACCTTATACCGGCATGCCCGTATAAAGTGAAACAAGCCGGTATCAGTGAAAAAGCTGATTTTTTTGTGGTTGTTTTTTAAAAATGTTCTACGTATTAGTTACATATTTTTTTTTTTACGATTTGTCACACTAACGCTTTTTTTTTTTTTACAAATTTTAATGTTTTGTAAACAGTTTATGTGTGAAATTCTGATAAATTTTAATGATTTATTGCGATTAAGCGTTAAATTACGAAATTTACTAATGTTATAGCGTAATTTTTTGTGAAATTATAGTATTTTTATGAAATATTTTCCGATTTTGTAAAAACTTCTAAGGGACGTTAAGAAAAAAAAATTTGTACTCGCTCGCAGTCACGTGCCGGTGTAAACGAGGTTTACTGGCAGTCTGGTAAAACTCACTGTATACTGGGATGCGGCTTAAAGCCGGTTAATACGGGTACATTTATTTTTTTTTTAATTAAAATATTTGTTATTTGCGCAGGGTGAAATCAAAATTCCAGTTAGTATCGAAGAGGAATCGCCGAAGGAAGTGCCTCAAGCTGCCCTCTTTTATCGTCCCGTTAGACAAATGGTATACGCCATTGTATTCAACATCCATCATATGCATTTTCTTGCCAAGCAAAGGAGCGAGCAGAAGAAGGAAAAAGAACGTAAGGGGAAAAAATAAATTGGAATTGAAAGTGCGATCGGTTCGATTTGGCTCGAATTATCGAAACTGAACTGGAAAGTAATCGGTTGCAGCTTCCTACTTTCGAACCAAACTGAAATTGAAAAAAAGTAAAAACGCCGATTTAAGATAAAAATAAAATTGTCACGAGTCGTATTAAATCGGTTTCGATTTTTGATTGGTTTTGATCGACAACTTTTGTCAACTTGAAACCGAATAGAATAACAATAAGAATAAGAATAATAATTGTAATTTATTGTTTTTTTACTTTAAGTAGCTGAGAAGCCAGCGGAAGTGATAATCAAAGAATGGGTTTGGACGAAAAACAACAACTTCAAAATGGTGGATTTAGTGAAAGCGGTGCCATTGGGATGGGCCGTTCCCACCGTTCAACGTCTGTGGTTTGGCGCGGCACTAGACGACAAAAAACGGCGTTTACGAGCTTTTCTCACCTGTTTATGTTCCGACACGCCGTTGATGCTTAACACCACTTATGTTCCTCAACATTTACTCATCATGTGCTGCGTTCTCAGGTAAAAAAAAAAAAAAAATTGATTCGTAACGATTAATTAATTAATTAATTACTCCGATTACATTTTATTCTCAAGGTACATGGTGTCGGGCAGCGACCGTCGTATTCTGCGCAAACAAGAGCTGGATGCGTTTCTGGCGCAATCGGTGTCGCCGCAGCTGATGGACGCGCAGTTCTTGCAAAACACGCAGCTTCCGGTGATCACCACGCGCGGGATTCAACTGGCGGCGCTTTTCATGCGTGGAGTGGAGTGCGCGCTGTTTGCCAACGACGCTTGCGGCGCACCCGTTCCTTGGTTGATGTGTTGTCCGTGGCTGTTTTTCGACGGCAAACTCTTTCATCACAAATTGCTCAAAGCTAACAATGCCAAGAATTTGGTCGAGATTTGCGACGCTCAGGTCAAATTGATTTCGATTAATTTGTTTGTTTTATTTATTTATTTGTTTATTTATTTAGATCGACGAAGTGACTAAAGTGGAGCGAATGCGTCAAGCCGTTTTGGAGGGGCTGCAAGTGGAATTTGCACGGCCCCCACTTCCGGTTTTGGTTCCTCCCCCACCCAATCGGGTGCCTCCTAATAATTTTCCACCTCCGCATCATATGATGAATGCGGGCTTGGGATTACAAGGACGGAGCCGATCTCGTGGAATAATACGTGAATTTGCGTTAAATTTATTTCCTTTTTTTTAATGTAAATAATTTTTGGTTTTTGTTCGCGCAGCTCCAACGAATGATACAATTCCTCGCGGTATGGGTGGACGTCGTGGAATGTTGGCACGCGGAGGTCAATTGGAAATCGCCGGTGTAGTAGTCGGAAGTTGGGGCCCCAATTTCGGCGCTAGCGGTCGCGGACGTAACGTGCAAGTTCCACCACAGGTGACATCCGTCGGTGGCGTCAGGCGGTACGTTTAATCGACCAATTTTGTTATTCCACGATGGAAAGTAGATTAATTTTTAAATGGATTTTTTTTGTTAGGTACGGCAACGTGCCGAGCAGCGGGTTGAGCCGGGGCGGCTACTCCGCTTACAGCGTACGCCGCATTCCGTTACGCTTGCGCAAAACCAGCCCTCAGTGCAATTTTAATAAGAAGAAGACACGCAAATCGCCAGTAACGACGACGAAGATTGTCAGTAGAGAGAATGAAGAGGAGAACGAGTTACCTGCGGATAGGTAGCGAATTAATTCCGATCGTGCTGAAATTGTAATTAATTTTTGGTTTTCAGCAATGTGACCGGTGCTCCTCACATAGGGGGCGGCGATGCGGTCGTGAACAGCGTGATAATCCCCAAAAGCAAAGCGAACAACGGCGTGGAAGAGGACTGCGTAAAGACAGTCATCATGAAGAAGTCGTCCGAGTCCGTCGCCACGTTGGCGTCGTTGATAGACGCGACCGTGACCGCGACCGCGGCTTCTTCGCTACCAACGACGAACGGTAAAACGGAAGAATTGACGAAAGAATTGACGAATGTCGAACAGTGATAAGATGGTTGTTGTTTTTCATTTTTGTGGAAGTAAAAAATAGAAGTTGATGAAAAATATATATATCGGAAGAAACTTCTTAGGAGTCTTTTTAGTGTTTATAATAAATAAGAAAAAGAAAAAATATTTTATTTTTATATATCTGTTATTTTGTTAACGAAAATGGGAGGTCGACGACGATTGGTTGTTGCCGAGTGATTGGATGGGGCAATGTGAAGACGGACAAGAAGTTTGTTTGTTCTTGTTGAATTTTGTACATCCGGTATTTTTCTAGAATGGCGTTGGGAGGAATTGGATTTTTTTTTTTTCTTTTTTTTTTTTCTTTTTTTTTAATTGGCGTGTACACGAGGACGGATAAGTCGAGTGGTGGAATGGAGTTTTCATGTTGGGTTTTGCGATACACGTTTTGGAAATTTGGAAATTTACATTTGTCGTTTACATTTATTTTTGGTTTAGTGTTTTAATTTTGAATTTGTAGCAAATTGTACGGATTCATCTCAAAGAAATTTTAATGTGCATTTTATGCGTAAATCCTGTTATTTCATATTTTAGCGCATCACTTGGTCACTGGACTTACAGGGCATTAACATAATTATTTTCTTTTTAAATATTACGTAATGATATTGTGTCCTTTTCGTGTTATAAGAAATGCAGTGGCCATGCCGGCTGCTAAAAATGTTTTAAATATTTAGACAATTTTCACATATTTGTCTAAAATTTGTTCGAGATGTCTGAAATTTATCCAAAAATTTTATAATTCGTCAAAAAATCTTTAAAAATTCTAAAATTAGTCGCAAATTTAACAATATTTGTGACCCATTAATTAACCAGTTGGTACGCCACTGCAAACGAGCCGAAATGATCCAAAAATAATAAAAAATATTTCATCCATCGAAGATCATAATGAGACATCATCCATCCGTCATTTTATAAAGCGGAACATCACCGAGATGAAAAGAAAAGAAATAATAATTATAATAACTTTTCTTTTCGTGTTGAAACTAAGCGTTATCTCCCATTAAATTTGAATACCCGAAAGGGAGACTTAAGAGAGTGTAAAACCTGCACAATAAAAAGCTAAATTAAAAATTATATTAATTAATATTAACAAATGTTAGTCATTTCAATGTTCTAGTGGTTAGTGTTATTATGAGAGAAAAAAAAAACAATATAATTAATCCAAAAGCAAGAAAATTTGCTTTTTATTACTAGATCGTATAATCCATTTTTAATATATGGAAATGTTATTCTTTTTAATGTTTCGTTAGAATCAAAAACTCTGATTTTAATCAATGAGATTTTTCTTTTGTTTTATTGGGTACTGGAAAAGTATTTTTGAAAAAGTATTTGCAAATTTTTGAAATTAATTTAAAAAAAAATAAAAAAAAGAATAAAAAAAAAATTGAAGAATGTATTGAATCATACGTGTGTTAATGATTGGTGGAAAAGGCCTAATTTTTTGTTATTATTTGCTGGATAGTCGATTGAATTAATTCTGAAAATGGAAAAATTGATTATTATTTTTTCTTTGTGCCGTGGTCTTTTTATTTGATGTTGAATAATATTATTGGAAGTATATTAATGTTAAGGAGTGTTACGAGTAAAATGGAAAAAAAAAAAAAAAAAAAATCAGGTTTAATTCAACTATTATAAATTTTTGTTTTAATTCTTTTCTATGCAGATTTAAGCGCTTCGTTAGGGAAATAAAATTTAAAAATAAGATTTTATTAGATGCCCGTTAATCTTATTTCATACAATTTTTGTTGTATTCATTGTCAACTAGATATTTATACCCAAACAAAACAAAACCAGAAAAAAAAAAGAACAAAAAAAAAAAAAAAAAACTTGTCCATTTGATGTTTTTAATCTCTTTTTTCACGATTCAATAATCAATAGAGGAACAACATTTGCTTTGAAAAATCGACTTTTCAGGTTCAAAGATTCTAAATTTGTATTCTGTTCCATGTATGAGTTTTCATTCAGAGTGAAACGTGTAAGTTCCCCAAAACCTTCTTGGCAGGTTGTAGGCAAGATGTTTTTTTTTTATAAATAAAGAATAAAAAGCGTTACCAATCGTGTCTTTATTAAAAATTAAATAAAATTTATGGAATTTAAATTTTCAAGTTTGTGAGTGTTTGGGCAACATCGTGAGGTGATGGACACAACGCATCTAAAAGACACCGCGCAAAAGACAACACTATATTCATAAATGGCTTTATTGAAATGGTTGTCCAGCACAGAAATCTATCAAATCCACCGCAAATTTATACACTAAAGCCAAGTTGTGACCGTCGTCCGGTCACTGGGCCAAGATGACGGGCATCCTTCGCTGTCCAGCACCATCAAGTAGCGCCACAGTCACCGGCTTAACCATAAAGAACAGATGATCAATAGATGGGGCGAAGAAAAAAATAAACATAAAACTTGTTTTTGACAAGAAAATCAGAGAATTAATGTCATTGTGCAAAAGTTGAATTTGTAATATTTCAAATTAAAATAATTTTATTGATTAAGATTTCTTCCGTAACTAGTCTAACACGAAGTTCGGTACGGACCAACAACAAATGATAGATCTTTTTAAGGTACCATCTCCGCAATGGTGACGGTTGAAACGATTGTAATATTCGTCCAAGCCGTGAAAAAATGGAAAATTTGGAAAGAACGCCTTTTATTTCGTACGCAACTCATTATGTACCGTAATAGTAAATCTAAATTTCCGATTTCGTCAACAATTTAGTCGACCTCGCACCTTGCGTATTCAGATTCACGAATATGCTTTCCGAACCCCACGCAGAAACCCAGATCTGGTGCTGTAACAATATGACGTCAACTTTTCTCAAAATATTTCCCGTTTTAGTTATGTCATCATCGACACGACGTCAGTCATATACTTGCACCATTTATGGTGCAAGCGCTTTGACGCTTCTCGCACGTTTATTACTGAAGAAACCAAACTAATTTCGTGATTAGAATCGAGCGAGTCGCAACAAAATCAAGATCAAAGTAAAAACTATCATCACAAAACCTAAAACCAAAAAAAAAAGTAAGAAACACCTCAAAAAATTGAATTTTTCTGTTTTGAAATTGTCTAATATCAATCGTACTATTTTACCATCCTTATTATAGCTATGGAAGGCTCTACAGCTGAAGTGCTACCAATACCTGAATTAAACGCTTGGAACATTAAACCAGCTCCCCAAACATGTTCGCTAGCGGACGTTATGAGTGAAGAATTAGCGCACTCACTCGAGCTCAAGGACAAATTACACGAGAAAAAAATATTCCAGGAGTATTTTGATACTTAAATTTTTTTTTATAAAAATTATGTTTTTTTTTAAAATTATTCTATAATTTCAGTACGTTACAATCAACCGAAATCGTTGCCGAAGAAACGTCAGATGGCAACACGAACAGCGATTCGCTTCTAGCGCAAATGCTGCAGATGGAGTACGATAAGGAGTACGACGAAATATTGAAACGAAAAGAGAATAAATTTAACGGCACCAACAAAGGTTCGCTTTGAGACGAAATGCGAAACTTTATTGAAGTTATCATTGAATTTACAGTGTCCATTTCTTTCGCTAATTACCGAAAAATGCCGGAAGGGTTCTACGAATCGGACAGCAGCGAAGAAGAGGATGTGGAATTCAGGGAGTGGGATTCGTTCGAAGAAAGTGGTTGGTTGCGCTTCAAATCTGAAAGAATTTTAATTTTTGTTTTAATTTTTAAAAATCTACAATTTTTTTTTTGTATTTTATATTTTAGAGAAAAATTCACCGGTTGTTGGTAAAACTGGATTCACTAAACAGGGAGCTACAATTACTACAAAACACGACGCGACCATTTGTGGTCGTCGAAATGCGTGTAGAGTTATGGGCGTAGGTGTTTTTATTCGTATTTTTGCTATTTTCAAATGTTTATATTGTAATTTTGCGCGATATTTTTAGTTTCCGCCGGGATTTCTTACGGGAGATGCTGGTGGGTTTGACATGAAGCTGTCCAACAGTGTTTACAATCACCTCAAAGTGCATTCGATGACGGAACAAAAGCGAACTAAGCGACTTCACGACAAAGTGGAAAAGTCAACTGTGGTAAAAAATCGGTTTTTCTTCACTTTTTCTTATTTTATTTATTTATTTACGGTATTTACTTCGTTATTTATTTAAGGAACAAGTTCTGGATCCGAAAACAAGACTTCTTGTGTATAAAATAATCAACAGTGGGGTTCTGGAAAATGTGAATGGAATTGTGAGCACTGGAAAAGAATCTGTTGTATTGCACGCTGAAGGTGGGAGGTAAATCAGTAGTTGTTTGTAATTTTTTTAAAGTTTTTAATTAGAAAAAAAAAAGGATTTTTGATTAATATTGTCATTATTATTATTATTTAGGACTGAAACGCAGCTGGTGCCTTTGGAATGTGCCTTAAAAGTCTACAAAACAACATTAAATGAATTTAAATCACGTGACAAGTACATTCGCGACGATTATCGATTCAAAGACCGATTTAACAAGCAGAACCCGCGAAAAATTATTCGATTGTGGGCGGAAAAAGAGATGCATAATCTTAACAGGTAAAAAAAAATCAATAAAGAATGTTTATACGTTGAAGTTAGCACGGAATAGAAACGTTAAATTTACTTTCAGGATGCATCAAGCCGGCATTTTATGTCCGGAAGTTATCACTTTGAAAAAGCACGTTTTGGTCATGTCGTTTATTGGCACTGATGCCAAACCAGCGCCGAAATTAAAGGAAGTGGAATTATCATCGGCACAGTTTCAAGACGCGTACAAGCAAACTGTTGATGTAATAATTTATTACCGACAACCCCGAGAAAAGAAAAAAAATGTTTTGTTTAGTTAATAATTAGATTTTAAATGTCAAAATTTTATAAATTCCATTTTTTATTTTTGCACAGAAAATTGTAAAAATATGCAAAAATGCGTTTATTGGACAAGAATGCATTGTTTTAGCGGTTTTGGTACCAAAATGCATATTTTTGGATATTTAGATGCAAAAATGCATATTTTTGATGCTTTGTTGCAAAAATGCATATTTTTGATGCTTTGTTGCAAAAATGCGTATTTTTTAATGCTTTGTTGCAAAAATGCATATTTTTGGATATTTAGATGCAAAAATGCATATTTTTGGATATTTAGATGCAAAAATGCATATTTTTGATGCTTTGTTGCAAAAATGCGTATTTTTTAATGCTTCGTTGCAAAAATGCGTATTTTTGGATGTTTTGACTCAAGAATGCATTTTCTGGTGTTTAGTATAAAATAAGCAAAACATAAAAGATTTTATACATTTTTTAAAATTCTATTTTCCCACAGATTATGCAGAAATTATTTACTGAGTGCAAATTAATCCACGCTGATTTAAGTGAATACAATTTACTTTGGCACAACAACAATGTGTGGGTTATTGACGTGAGCCAGTCGATCGAAGTGACCCATCCGCAGGCATTTGAATTCTTGTATAGAGATTGTTGCAACATATCGACGGTAAATTTGAACGATGTGTGCCGTTCGAATTAATTCGAATTAATCAATTTTCATTTAATTTTAGTTTTTCTCTAAAGTCGTGTCGAAAGTTTTGAGCGGGAAGGAATTGTTTACTGCCGTGTGTGGTCTGACTTTTCCCGGCGAAGGAGCCGAACTTTTAAGCCAGATTCAAGATTTCGAACGAAATGAAGAAATGCTCACTCATGGAGTGTCGAGCAAAAATTATTCGTTCGATTACATGTTTAGTTTGACTCAGAAAGAAGGTGGAAAAAAGCAGCAATTTGAAAATACGACTCGCGAAGTCTTAACTGAACCGGAAGAAGCAGCTAATTAAATTTTAATAATTTTTTTCAATTTTATTTTTATAATTTTCTTTGAAAATTGGAAATTTTTTTCAAATTTAAAATGACTCGATCGTTCGATTTTTATTTATTTCTGTGAAACAAACAATTCAAACTGTAAAACTTATTATAAAACATTTTACGATGTAATTTTATTAATATATGTATATATATATATATATATATTTAGGAATAAAGTGTTTCGATCGAACGTGCGATAATCGATTCGGATATGTCCATATATCAAACTGTTGGCGACATCTTTCGTGCGTGGTATAAATTAAAGTTATGCCGAGATAAACGTAGCACCCTCGTCATATTTTCTAGTAGACTTACCGAGGTTGAGCGACGTTACACGTTGTTGTTGTACGCGATCAGTGGTTCAAAACTGAACTGGAAACGGATAAACCTATGTTTATCTAGCGACTTTGTAAGGCGCTGGCTGGCGTAAGCTAAAATCGGCGTTTTCCCAGTAAATTCCCCTTTTATTTGTATTGCGGTTCGAATAATGGAATATAAGAAGAATCCTAATAGGTACGACCCACTTTACAGCGTTGACGTAATGTTAAAAACACCAAAACTCGATATATCGCAAATATAAGACTATTTCTCTAACTTTGGAAAACTGGGTGTGAATGTGACATGTAAACCACAATTTACAATCTACCAAAAATTCCATCATCCTTTATCATAAACGAGTCACGAATTGTGTTTACAACGTCGTAATGCGGAGTTGTGCAGGTTCTAGTTGCGACTAGTTAGTGCCTGCAAACTCCTCTAAATTAAATGGCCGAACGTAGTTGATTATTATTGTATTATTATATTATTATTGTTGCTAATATTATTTTTCTTTCTTGCAGGAGATCAAAACGAAATTCAAAATTAGCGGAAGATAATTTTTGGGACTGTAGCGTGTGCACGTATCGTAACTCACCCGAAGCGTTCAAGTGTTTAATGTGTGATGTACGAAAAGGAACCTCAACTAGGTGACATGTCATTTTGAAAATTAAGCGACTATGTTTAATTGCATTTTGGAAGTCTGTCTTCGTTGGCCTTACATAAGCCCCTCGCTTAATCTCGCGATCAGTTCGGTTTTCACCGGCTCGGGGAAAAAATTTCAACCAAAAAATCAAAAATCAAAACCAAAAAAAAAATAAAAAATTAGATTATAAAAGATTTAATATAAGTTTTAAGCTTAAAAACTGGAATTTAATTTAAATTTGTTTAAATCTACTAGAAAGCCGCGGATTAATCCGCAATTAGTTGCCCAACAAGCCGCGCAGCACTTCACGCAGACACAACCGAAAATCAAGAAGGAATCCGGAAAAAGCGAGAAGAAGGGGAGTAGTTTAGAAACGAAATCCGTGAGAAAAACAAGGTATAGTAGAGAACTCAAACAAATGATTCGAAATAAAATTTTTTTAATTTGTTTTGTAGGCCGAAATTAAAAAATGTCGACCGTACGAGTGCGCAACACAAGGCCGTGACCGTGAACAACGTGACCGTCATCATAACGGAGTTCCAGCCGAAACGAAGACCATCCACAGAAAATACAAACAGCAACGGGAGCTGTAGCACCGACAACGGCAATCATTCGGATTCCATAAGTGCGAGCGAAAGCCGTAACGGCGATTCTCATTCGGGGAGCCGCAGTTCATGAACATTTAAATGTCGCTGGGCATCGAATCGAGCCGTTAATTCATATTTATTCGCAAGAAATCAATCCAGTAAATGATTTCTTGCGAATGTAAAATAAGTTTGAATTAATTTTTCTATTAGGGATTTATTTAAAGTGAAAAAAAATGTCTCGCTTTGTTTTTATTTTTTTTTTTATTGTAACTGTAAATTGATATTTCTGCATAAGTGTTTTTTTGTTTTGTTGTTTTTTTTTCTTTTTTTTTAAAAAAAATTTTGAACAATTGATTTATTTATTGCTTGTAATTAAGCGTGTGTAAAATACATTTAATGTCTATTTAATGTGCTTTTATTGTACAGTGTGGTGTAATTAATTATTGTTGCATTTAATTTCATTTAGCAGCGCAAGTATCGATTATTTTGTTTGCTATTTATTTTATTTCGTTTAATTTCTTTAAATTAAATACATAAAATGCAATTTTTCAAACGTAACATCCTTAAGCGGTACAAAATATTCATTATACATGTGTATATATATATACATATATATATGGGAAACAATTTTAGAGTGCTCACTTATTGCGTTTTTCATACCATATGAACATAAGTACTAAAACTATGTATGTTTGAGGCGTATTAGTTTTTAGGAGAAATTTTTAATAAACTTGTAAAATTATTTTCTCTTATTATGAAAGATTACTCAGTGAATTAAAAATAATGTTAACGAAATATGAACTTTTTTGTCTTTATTTTCAGTGAGTCTAAAAATTTGTTGTAAAATGATCAATAAATACGATCACTTTTCAACAAATTACGAATTTGTAGCCAAAAAAATCTGAAATACATTGCATAGATAAAAAAAATAAGTAAAATAAATAAATAAAATAATAATACTAATAAAAATAATAAAATAGATCAAAAAAGATTTTTTAGACCGAACACCACTGTAAAGTGGCCAAGTGGCCGGACGCCACTATTTTTTGGATGATTTTTCTTTTGTTTTGGGATTTCTTTTTTGGATAATTTTTATTTTTTTGTGTTTTTTTATTTTTCGGCGTCGACGA